>JAODAL010002514.1:57500-194259 GCA_025379985.1 Phyllomedusa bahiana | reverse complement strand
AGCCCCAAAAACCCAGTCTTAGGCTCGTTCACAGGGGCTTATTTCAGAACGTATTACGTGGGATTGCCGATCGTAAATACGTTCGAAACCCGTTAAAAATCAGTTGGAAATAAGTGTCACTTAGTGTGGCAGTATTTCACGACGGATTTACAATCCCCATTCATTATATGAGGTGAATCCGTCGTGAAATCCGGGTCAATAAGTGACAGGTCCATAGTTTTTCCGGCCGTTTTGCGGCCGCAAATCCGCGGCGCAATACGGCTCAGAAATACGTGTTGTCTGGATGACGACACGTATTTCCCATTGAAAGCAATATTAAAAGGGCCTTTACTTATTTGTATCTGATTTCGGAATGGTTTTACCATCGTACATACGGCGGCAAATCCGTTCCGAAATAAGCCGTGTGAACGAGCCCTTAGAGTTGCCAAGAAGGCAAATCTGCTGTACCCAAGGGTGGACGGACCATAAAGTCGTTAGGGAATGTCTCACAGGGTTATGGCCGGGGGTCAGTTATGAACAGTACAGTATTCCATGAAAGGATATCTGGAATAAGAAAAAAAGGGACAGTTTTTTCCCAAAACCAATGACACTCCTTTCATCAGGTGTTGTCTGATATTTAAGCTCATCCCTACTAAAGTTGTGCAAGTTATGCAATACCAGACACCGTCAATGGGAAATTAAGGGTATGTTCACAGGGCGTGTTGAGATACGTTTATAGATGCGTGTTTGGATTAGTCTTGCGGACCCAAACACGCATCTAACAATGTGCGGTGTGATTTCCATTGCTTTCAATGTAAAACATGACTCGGCGTTCAGACAAGTGATCACCGATGTGTGTTTTACATGCGTCTTTGGGATCCATTCAAAGACTTGACATGTCGATTCTTGATCTGTTTGACGCAGTAGGTGCCCTATTTAAAACTACAGGGTGCGTTACTGCTGCAGATGTATTTTGGATGCGATTTACGCAGCGCTTTTGAGTGCGTTTTTTTGGATCCAACACACCGTGTGAACATACCCCTACATTTTTTCTGAAAAAAAAAATCCTGGTTTTTCTAATCTTAGATATTATAAAAGTAAACAAGAATGGTATCTATATCCCAAATGTCTGACAGGAGGTGATCTTACTGATGGGACACTCACCTATAGAAGAAAATGGGCCAATGTTCAATGCTGTGCTATAGGGGCCCTAATAGTAAGGAGTGCAGCACTATTAATGGATAAAGAGTTGGATCTGCTTATAGTCCACCCGAGCTGCTCACTCGGGTGGACTATAGTCCAGCAAATAGCAGGCACCACCCTCCTAAGAGTAGTTTCACATGTTGCAGTTTTGCAAAACAGGCTTGTAAAAATGCTACTAAATGAACATGTATTTTTTTCAAGTATTTTTTTCTTGGGTGGGAGGTGGGGGGGGGGAGATAAAAACTGCAAAGGCAAGATGTTAATGCTTTTTTTCTTACTTTAGGTGCTTTTTTCCCACAATTTAGAGGGACGTGCCTGAAAACGGTCTTGGTCTAAGACTTTTCTTGTTACCCATAGCAACCAATCACAGCCCCCCTTTCATTTCATATAGTGCTCTGAAAAAAATGAAAGGTGAACCCTGATTGGTTGCTATGGGCAACATAGAAAGTCTTAGACCAAGACAATTTTCAGACATGTCGCCCTTAGTGTTGTGTTTTTTTCAGGTAGTTTGTAGCTTTCTTTTTTCCCATAGACCTGCATTGTTTAAAAAACAAGAACAATTAGAATCAATGTTTTTCCACCAATGTATCCTCATCGGTGTCATCTCAATATTTATAACTAGTTTACAAGACCATTTGTCAAAAAACCCGGGGACTCGGAAGCTCGACACACTTTGCATCAATTGTATCATTACTGCTATTTTCACCGGTTGCCAGATAATTTTCAGATTCTTACTTTATTTAATTAGCAGACAATCAATTAGGTTTATAGCACATGTCACTGAATGTTTTAATATTCACTGTCATGTAATCCTGGCTGGATGAATAACTAGTAATGATAGAACCTGAAAGCCCTAATTACATGGCTTATAACTCTATGTTATTTTCTTAATGACAGTTCTCTCAAGAGAATCTAATTAAAGTTTCCATTAACAGTAATACAAGTCTCCGTATGGAGGGTGTTTGCGCCTAAACATGGCAGCCGAGTCCAGAGAAAGCATTAGAGGCTCTGTAATCAATGCAGATTGTTACTGCCTTTCCAATACATCATGAACATTTTAAGAGAACAGAGGGAATGGATAAGTGTTAAGCATAAGGATCAATGCAGGCTGCTAGTATTAACGTCAGATAAGTCATAGCATTGTTTAAAGTTTGCAACACAATAGCAGTAAAATGGGCAGAACCCTTATTTGCTCAAGTTTTAAAACATCAATCCAACATACTTTCAATTACCTGCCCCTAGTCATAATTTGGTAACGTGTTTTCACTATGGATGTCAATACCCAATGTGATGGAGCCATGGTAACCACGTGTGAATTACACCTAAAGTTGCAAGTACAGGAGCAGCATGGCAATCAGCAGGAATCTGTGCACCGCTATGTGTCCGGACATCCTTCAAGGATCACTTTTTTTCCCTTTAGTTCAAATAGAAATTGCTTCTAGGTTCACAGTAGTGGCAGTAATTTTACTGACCTGCAGCTGAATACAGGATTTCTCACTGCTGCCACTGGGTCATACGATCTGCACTCAGTTGCTGAAACACAGCCTGGTTGTGTGACCTGGAAGTTAATCTCTCTCTGCATTCTTATGGGAGGTTCAAAATCAGTCTCATAGGAATCTATAAAGAGACAGACTTCCTGCCAGCAAAAGTGCAGTGTTTTTAGCTCAGAGCGCAGGTCAAGTGACCTAACAAAGACTGTTGCATCAGTGAGAAATCCAGTGTGCAGCTGCAGGTAAGTAAAGTTACTGGCACTACAGTGTACCTTAAAGCATTTTCTAATGAACCGAATGAGAAAAAAAAAACTGGAGTGCTCCTTTATTGTCATGTTCTGGAACAGATTGGAAAAGTGCGAGGACTGCAATGCCACCTATTGGATATAGCCTAGTCTATAACAATACCATTTACCCATCTACTGTTTCAGTGAGCTTGCCCCTCATAAGTTCTGAGCTGATACTGGCTACCTGGGTGAGAAGCTTTAGTTGTAGCTCAAAATAGTCAATGTTCACCATAAGGGAAAGACACCATCAAGGTGTGTGGAGACTTACAAGCTAAAAATGTCCCACTAAATTGTAAATACATTCAAATAAGCTCATGTGCTAGGGGTCACCCACTGGATCTAGCGTTCCTCAAAGCAGAGCCATGATCGCTCCACTAAAATTTAGATCTATTCAAAAAGGACTCGTTGACTAACTGAGCCATGAAATATGACTAAGTGACCAAATCCAAGCTTTGGAGCATTCATGGCTCTTAAAGGGAATGTATCATCAAAAAATGACTTATTGTTTAACTCACATTTTTATGTTAAACTTTTTTTGGGAAATTTTTTGGTTATTTTTTTTTTTAATTTTCCAGATCACTTTCAATATTTTTTTAAAATTTCAGCCCCCGCAGTTTTCACTTTGGCCATAAGCCTAAAATATCCACATTCCCTGTTCTGTTTAAGAGTTTTTCAGAGTCTGCTCATTATCAGAAAAAAGCGGGTCACATGAAAAAGAACCGTTTGTACAATAACAAAAAATCCCCCCGTCAAAAGGGGAAAATTCACGCCCCCCCTCTCCCCTCCTTCACATGAAACTTCCTATGCGTCTATGGGACGAAATGTCTTAAGAATTATGTACATAAAGCTGCTGTAAATATCTCTTGATGCTGTTAAAGCTTGAAAGCAAGAAACTTCCCCAAAAATCATATATGACGGCCCGAATTGGAAAAATTACAATCAAAATTAAAAAAAAGGTTTTGGGGGAAAAGAATATGGGTGGGCTTGATTTTTAAAAAGTAAAAAAAAAAAATTGGCGGGCAAATCTTATGTTCCCCTCCGTAAGGGGGAAAAATAAACCCCCCTCGGAAGCCTCTTCCACAGCCATTCAGTACTTGACTCTGCACTTATGAGGTGAATACACACCAAAATAGTTATCTGTAGATGGCTAACTGGCTTGGCTATGGTGTCCTAGTCACAGTCTCAGTGAGCTGCATGTGACTTTGAGGAACAGTACATCCAATAGGTGATACAGGAATCCTAACTCTTTTCCCTTGAGCTTATCTGAATATATCTAAATTTTAATGAAAGATTTTTGTAAGTCTCCACACACCTTTATTGTGCCTCCACCTAACGAGGAGCTCTAACCCTTTTGAGCTGGATATTATGCGCATAAGGAAGCAGACACTCCACTGTATTACAAATCTGTAATACAACTCCCCAATGAAAAACTAGTTACAAGTTCATAGTTAGTACGGTTGAAAAAAGACACATGTCCCCTCAAGTTCAACCAAGGGGGGGGGAAATGGGTGAAGGAGGAGACAAGGCTTATGTCAGCATCACCCTGGTTAATTTCTTGAGACCCCCAAGGGATGAACCTTTTTGCTCCAGTGTAGACCATTCTCTGACCCCAGGCCTCCACCACCAGATCCAGAATTTTCATGGTACGAGCATTAAAATTTTTTTAGTTTCCCGGTGGTATCTAAACCTTTCCCTTGAAACTTCTACAGTTCCTGCCTGACCAGCTCCCCCAGGCGGCTTTCCACAGATTACAGTTTTCAGGAAAGAACGCTCTTCTCTCTGGAATTTAATCCTTTTTTCTCTAGTCGAAAAGGAATGTCCCCCTTGTCTTTTGAGGGGGCTTCAGTTGAAAAAAATTTCTCCCCATACTTTTTGTAGGGGGCCTTTTTATTATTTATATAAATTAATCATTCCCCCCCAAAGGGCGTCTTTTCTAAAAAGGAACTAAAAAAGTTAAATTTACTAACCTCTCCTCATAACAAGGATGCTCCTTTCCCCCCTTTTAAATTTTGGGGTTCCCTCATCTTTGAAACTCTCCCCTAGCTCCCTTTACACCCTCTTTTAAAAAAAGGGGGCCCCCCAGAATTTTTTTTGAACAGCAAATTTTTAAAATGAGGGAGGGCACCAATCTTTTTTCCCAGGGGTTTAGAATTACACCCTTTCCCCGCGATCCCTTCCCTCTTTTTAAAAACACGCCGATATCTTATTTGCTCTAGAGGCAGCTAAATTGACCTTGCTTGTTTCTGTAGTTATGATCTACAAGACACCCCAAAATTCTTCTCAAAAAAAGCGTTTTCTCCCAATTTTTTTCCCCCCTTTGGGACATTTTGTTTCCGCAGATTTTTTCTCCCCATTTCCCAGAACCTTACATTTTTTCCACATTAAACCCCCTTTGCCAAGTGGTTTGCCCAAGAAACTCAGTGTTTCCGGGTTTTTGCTTGCAATTTATGAGCTTTCCTTCCCATAGATTGCACAAACCCGCATAGCTTGGTTTGTCATCTGAAAAAAAATCGAGCCCGGTGCTATCGCCCCCTTTCCCTTCTTATATCTTTAATAAATAATTGAAAAGAGGGACCCAAAACTGACCCCTGCGGCACACCATTTCAGGGCCCGGGGGAAAACTCAGGTAGGAGTCATTTACCACCACTCTCGAGTATGATTCCAGCACCCCATTTTTTGATCCAATTACACCTGTATCGCTAACCCAAATTGGATTCTATTTTTCCCCAACAAACGCTTATCGGGACAGGGGTTTTAAAAACCCCTTTTGAAAAGTTTTAAAAAAAAAATTTTTATCCAAAATTTGCCCCGGGCTATCCAGATTTTCTATTTAACCTTTTTCATAAAAACGGGATCAGTTTTGGTCGCAGCTTCTGTCCCTTTTTAAACCCCATTGCTGTCAATTACTAAAAATATTGTGTTTTGTCAACATACTCCTGCATTAGTCCCTTATGAACCCCTAAAACTTTTTTTCCCAAACAACAGATTTTAAACTTACTGGTCTAAAAATTTCCCCGGGGCAAAAAATTGGGAACCTTTTTTGAAGATGGGAACTCCCATTTCCCTTGCGAAAGTCCCCCCTGGTCCCTATCCCCGTCACCGGGGAATCTCTAAATATCATGTACGGGGGGCACAGAGAAAAACCGAGCTAAAGCTCTTTAAAAAACTTTTGGGGGAATCCCAATCGGGGCCCCTGGGCCTTGTTCACATTCATTTTATTTAACTTGTTTGACTTTTTCTACACTGGGGTTTTATGGGCAGATGATGTTTTTAACAGTACGGACCCCTACTTCTCACTTGGCCCCCCCCCTTTAAACTCCAAATTTAAATTGACATATTTTTTAACTGAGTGAAAAAACCTTTTTAGTTCCTCTGCCTTCTCTTGGTCACCAGTGACCAGCCCCCCATCACGGGTTTTTTTTTAGGGGCCCTTACTTGCTCTAAATTTTTGGTTTTTTGGGAAATTTTAATATGTTTAAAAGGGAATTTCTTGGGGTTGGGTCTTGCTTTCCTTGGCCACCTGCCTTTCATATTGAATTTTAGCTGCTTTTTTTCATTTTTTTTTAAAGATTTTTTTAAAAGCTTCTAAAATTTTTAAAAAGGGCTAAAGCCGACCCCTTCGGGACTTTTTATTTTTTTAAAATGCTTTTTTTTATTGTTTATTGCCCCTTAAAAAAAACCCCCCCCAAAAATTTTTTTTATTTTTAGTCCCCTATATTTGTTACCCATGGGAAAAATTTTAAATTTTGCAAAAATTTTTCCCCCAAAGTATTTTAAACCCCCCACCTCCCCCATTTGGGCCTTCTATATCCCCCAATTTGCAAAATAGGTGCCCCCAGCCCTTGGGTCCGTATTGCATCCCTCAAAAAAGGGAAAAATTTGGGCCCTTTTAAAAATTTTAAATTTTTTTTTCCCTTTTCCCGCCTGTTTTTTTTTTTTCCATTTTAACACTAAAGTGAATAAAAATTAGGTCACGGGTTCCCAAAGTTTTTCAGAAACTGTGACCGCTCCGACTATTTCTTTTTTTTGGGTAAAAAATGACCAATCCAACAGAGCATCACTCTGCCCAATGTTTTAAAAACCCCCCTAAGGGCCGCCCCCCCCAAACCCCCCCCCCCCCCTTTGCCCCAAGCCGGGGGGGGGGGGGGTCCCCCCCAAATTTTTTTTTACAGGGAAATTTTTTTCAAGGTTAAAAAGTATAAGAAAAAAATATATGACATGCCTAACTGAATACCACATAGTAGAGATATTCTACAAGCACTGCTTCAAGGGTAGAAAATGGTGCCAAAGAGTCAAATGACTGAGTGAGCATTAGGTCGCAAGCTAGTGAGATACCAAGAATAGGAATTTTTTCTGGGCGTGGCCCTCATCATAATTTTTGTGAAAATTTCATCTTTATTGCAATTTAACTTTTTCCAAACTAATGGAAATCCCATGTCAGGGTCTCATGATGTTAAAATTTTGGGTTTTCCCCTTGAAATTGTTGCTGTGATTGGGCCCAAAGGCTAGTCCCCTTTATGTAAAACCTCTACTAAACCCTATGGGGCATCTCCCAAAACCCCAAACCCGGGGCCCAAACTCAAAAAACTTTTTTGTATCACCCCTCCTTATTTAAACCTCTGGGTGTCATGTCATATTTTAGGTAATTCCACCCCAAAAGCTTTGCTCCTATGACACTGACAGCTAATTATACAACTCATTTGCTGCCTCTGCAACCTCTATCTCCCCACCACTGTCTCTGCCAACAGCCATAGTGCACTTATTTTTTTAAATGACATCCTTAAAGGGGTTTTATCATTTCATTAAATGGTCTTCGGAATAAGGGGACAGTGAAAACAAGCAACTTTGCAATTGGATGTCATTAGCAAAGCTGTCTTGTATTCACAGTGTCCCTTATCTTCGTTTTGTGTAAACACTGTTCCCCAGTGCCAGTCGGATCCCTCCTCCTTTCATTTCATTGGCTGACGGCTCTACTAATTTACATTCTGTCTGGCCCCCGGTCATATTCACGGGAGCGTGCATTCTTGCCTCTCTCACTCAAAATAAGGGATTGGCACAATTTCACTCTGCACAGCCAGCAGAAACACAGAGGCACTGCACCTGCTTCTACAATCAGAAAACAGCAGAATTGTGCTTTCGGTCCCAAATTTGCAAACACAGAAGGAGCATTAGGCTGCCTCTCTCACTCAAAGTAAGGGACCGACAGCAATTTCACTCTGCACAGCCAGAAGAAACATAGAGCGAGCATGAACAGTGAGGGGGGGGAGTGATGTCATCCCCCTTCAGTTAAGAAACACCCAGCTGAGAGGGGAAGAAATGCCCCTGAATTTGTAGAGCTGAGAAGCAGAGAGCACAATGAAACACACAAACTGAAGAAGAGATACATCCCCTTTAACTTAAATTGATATTGTAGGACTTACATATTTTGTTGGTGGTATCCAATCACCAGGGTCCTCACTAATCAGCAAAATAAAGGGAACTTTTCATTATCTACACAGGTACAGCACCACACATACCGTTGTGGTTGTGCCCGGTACTGCAGCTCAGACCCATTTACTTTGTTAGACTCTGCTTTTCACCACTCACTAATCTCCTCCAAAGTTTTTACGAACCACAATTGTTGCCATCAATAATCAGATTATTTAAGTGTGGAATATTTTCCTGGGTATAATTAGTTGCCATATTTCCAGGAATCTTAGATTAATTATCACTGGAACTAGCTTTAATTATTTAATAATCTCTAGTTTAATTACACAACATACAATGTTACCCTTAATAAATCTGATATGAATGACTAATATTTTAAATTAGATACAACTAAACAAGATGACTTGTGGGTAAATCTTCCAGCGCTGAAAAATTAAAGCTTGGGGCTGAAGAACTGATATTTACTAAAGAAACCCTCATTAAAGGTCAAGTGTCACTCTCACGAAATCACTGTCACTTGTGAGAAGGTGTTCTGCTCATGATAGCCCTGGTTGTCGGTGGTTTCGAACTTTTGACATTGGTTGTTGGATGACTGCCCAAAAATGTATAAATAGGACATTGCATAGTATGTGATGCAGCCATCTATTTACTGGAAACATCTTACAATAGGTTAAATTCAACAACAACAACAAACTGGTATTCTACACCATCTACTAAACTGATTAAAATAACTACAGGGAAATGTTTGATTCTCTAATAACACGGAAAAGACCCGTTTCCCAAATACAGAGTACCTCAATGCAGGTAACACTAGTGGGGATATCCCCAGCCAAAACTGAACTTGTAGTATTTCATGACCTACTGTTAAGTAACAGCAATAACACAAGATACATATATACTGGTCTCTCAACATAGAATTGGTTCCAAGACGACCATTGTATGTTTAAACCATAACTCTATGAAAAACAGGTAATTGATTCAAAAAGCCTCAACATGTCCCAGAACTTAATGTAAAATGAAGAAAAAAAGACAATGAAGCAGATGGAAATCACTTTCTATGATGAGGACAGAGGTTCTTTGGGTCATGTACTTTATACACAATGTACTAGAAAAAAGAAAATGGGGTCCTCACCTGGTGCCCAAAGGAGCCGCTCATCCTGGAACATGTAAGAGCAGTACAGGATATGTAGTACCGCACTGTACTATAGAGAGGCGCTACTAGACCGCCAGTCACTGCATGGACCTCACTAATACATGTAAGAGCAGTACAAGGCATGTATTACCGCACTGTACTGTAGAGAGGAGCTACTAGACCACCAATCACTACAAGCACCTCACTAATACATTTAAGAGCAGTACAGGACATGTAGTACCACACTGTACTGTAGAGAGGCACTACTAGACCGACAATCACTGCATGCATCGCACTAAAACATCTACGAGCAGCACAGGACATGTTGTACCGCACTGCACTGTAGAGAGGAGCTTCTAGACCGCCACTAACTGCATGGACCTCACTAATACATGTAAGAGCAGTACAGGACATGAAGTACCGCACTGTACTGTAGAGAGGCGCTACTAGACCGACAATCACTGCATGCACCTCACTAATATATGTAAGAGCTGTACAGAACATGCAGTACTGCAAATGAACCACAGATCGCCTGTGTCTGTGACGTTGTATGGTGAGTGCGGTTTAAAGATACAATGTCCCTGGAAAGACCGTTGTATGGAGAAAATATTGTATCCTGAGGCCATTGTGACTTGAGTGAGCACTTTTTCATCTTTTTGTAGGTCACAGTAAATGACAAGCGACAGCCTATATGAGTGACCAAAAAAGATGGTAATTTGATGCCTGCTATAAAAAAAATCACATTAAGAAAATAATGTGATTTTTTTTTTATAGCAGGCATCAAATTACCATCTTTATGATAATCTAAATGAAAAATTCAATACAAGGGTGCTGAGTGTAGATCACCATAAGGAAAGTATCACAAAATGCATAAACATTGGGTGGGCAAGTATAGCATGTAGGTCATCATAGATCATATATTTTTAGAGCAGGTATTTAATTACTATCTTTGTTATGATCTAAATTAGAAATGCAATAAAAAGGCTCTGAGAACAGATAACCATAAAGAAAGAGTCACAAAATGAAAGCGTTCTGTGACTGAGCATAGCATGTATATCACTTATACAAATTAATATGTAATAAAACCCAACAATCAAATGACTAAAAAGTATCTAACAAAAAGATGTACAAGACAATTACCATACTTCAACATGCAAAAGGCTACAGACCAAATATGTGACACAGATAGCCCCAAAAGCACGTTTTGCCTATGGCTTAGTTCGATCTGCATCACCTTATTTGTCCCCATCCTTTTTCATTTTGAAGTATGGTAATTTGGAAGCTTCAGGTTTATTTTCAACATCTGAGTTAGAGACACAGCTGTGGATGTATTTTAAAGAACCTCAGAAACACACTGCTTCTGTGTGTAACATCATAGGAAAGTCTAAAGAAATCATCCAATATATAAGGAAGAGAATTGTGGACTTGAACAAGTCTGGTTCATCCTTAGGTGCAATTTCCAGATACTTGAAGGTGCCTCATTCATCTGTACAAACAACTATACGCAAGTACAAACAAGATGGGAATGTCCAGCCATCATAACGCTCAGGAAGGAGACGGGTTCTGTGTCTCAGAGATGAACGTGCTTTGGTCCAACATGTGCATATCAACCCAAGAACAAAGACAAAAATAAAACTTTGTGAAGATGCTGGCGGAAGCTGGTAAGATTGTGTCATTATCCACAGTGAAATGAGTACTGTATCAACATGGTCTGAAAGGCTACTGTGCCAGGGAGAAGCCATTTACTCCAAAAGAAATATATAAAAAGTATATTAATAATAATCTTTATTTATAAAGCACCAACAAATTGAACAGCACTTTACTTTATATAAATGTTTGCAAATGCACACATGAACAAAGACCTACATTTTTGGAGACATGTCCTGTGGTCTGATCAAACTAAAATTGGAACGGTTTGGACACAATGACCATCATTACATTTGGAGGAAACTGGAACCCTTCATGAAATAGTTGAGGAAAGACGATTATGTGGTGATACTGAAGAAACATCTCAAGAAGTTAATGTTTGGGCAGAAATGGGTCTTCCAAATGGACAATGACCTGAAGCTACTGCCAAACTGTTTACAAAGTGGCTTAAGGATAACCAAGTCAATGTTTTGGAGCGGCCATCACAAAGCCCTGATCTCAATCCTATTGAAACTGTATGGGCAAAGCTGAAAAGGCAGGTGCGAGCAAGGCGACCTACAAACATGGCTCAGTTACACCAGTTCTGTCAGGAGGAATGGGCCAAAATTCCTACCAACTATTGTGAGAAGCTTGTGGAAGGATCCAAAACCTTTTACCCAAGTCATACAGTTTAAGGGCAATGCTACCAAATACTAATGAAATGTATGGAAACTTTTGACTTTGCAGAAAGTTATCAAAATGCCTTAAAAAATTCTCTCTCCTTATTCTGGCATTTGGCAAATATAAATAATTTTGGTTCCTCATTGACCTAAAACAGATAAGGTTTATTCTGATTTCATGTCAGATAGTGAGAAAAACTTGCAGATGAGTCTTTTTATATAGTGTATGGAAACTTCTGGTTTCAACTGTATCTACTCTATGTGTATGACCAGCTTTACACCTGCTCGAAACTTAACAGGCTTATTATGAAAGAAAGACTTTCAAGTACTATGTGTAATCTACAACAATCCTGTCCTACTGAAGAGTAAGTAAGAACATGATGGCTGATGCCAGTTGAGGTCATGTCTATTCACAATGGAGAGTATTGAATAAACAGGTGTGTCTCCTAAAAGCAGTCATAAAAGAAAAATTCCACTGGTAAGTGTTGGCAGAATCCAAGAATATATTGTACTTTTCCCAGTGACTTCCCGTTTACTAAATATAACATATGCTACGTATGTACGTCCTAAAAGCACAGACTGGTTTCTCTCTGGGCTGCGTTGGTTTAATAATTTAGAAGATGGCATTCAACATATACAATATGTATGCTAATTATATTTGCAATATACAAGCCAATTATAATATTTTCGGGATTTTCTCTTGAAAACAACCAAAGTCCAGATGCTCTAGTAAGGTATATGGACATAATAGATAGGACACTCCCATTTAGAATCTCAGAATATCCCCTCTATGAGAAAATTGCAGTCAGAAGACTGCGTTCAACCTAAGATACAAGCTAATTCTAATATGTTCAGGGGTTGTCTCAGGAAACCACCTTCCCCTGCATCAGCCTTCTGTAGTATCTACAGCTTCTATGCAGACCTCTGAATTTCCATGATTACATATGAACCTCATGTAGACAGATATTGCAAGGAGACTATTTTTTTTGTTGCCAACTCTTTGCTAACTTGTCAAATGTAACGGTCCCCAGGCACGTGAGACGGAAAGTACAGCCACACATACTGACGGTACCCATAAACATTTGAAGAAAACAGGATTTCCACCAAAACATCATCTGATGGGTACAGTTTTACTACAAACGATTGTTTTAGCGGACGGATGACAAACCATTATCATCATTAAAAAGCTTGTCCGAAGAACCAAAGTAAAGAATTCTATAACAGATTGCTTGAGTCTTCATTCATTTCCATGTGATGATTTCTGAGCTAATTTGTGTTTTGCCTGTGCTGTATGTAGCCTCCCTTCTCTACAGCTCAGGAGCAGCACCTTCTGATCAAAGTTGCTTTCCTTTGCCTTGTAAAACTACAAGCCGCAGGATCATTTGCCATGCTTCCTCCCTCTAAGTTGTGGTGTATGCCCATACAAAATGAAAGAAAATAGCCAGCTCACCTTTGATGCATATACACCTTGCAAGGAGGATACACCTCATAATAGTATAGTCGTACTATCCAAAGAAAGAGCTACTCCAGCAGAGTGCGAAAATTGAAATAAAACGATCCATGTTTATTGAAAATCCATTAAAAACTTAACAGGACTATCTGATATTGGTCAAGCTTTAAGCCCTTAGTCATAACGCAGACCACACAGAAGCGCCATCCTTATATATCCAAAGCATATATAGTTGATAAGAAACAGCTGCTGTCAAACTAAACGTTTCCGAGTGTGCCATGCCTCTGAGCGGCCCCAATGCAACTGGCCATATCTACACCCCTACACTAGCGGCGGCAGCTCAGAGAGGATGAAGCGTGATCGAAACCACACCACCCTCATTCACCTAAAAGAAGCCGCGCACGCACAGATGGACAAGCACAGAAGCTAAATGCATTACAGGGACGCCTCTGGGCCGCTCGGAGGCGTGGTTGGGGGCTTGGCGCATGTGTTGTTTGACAGCAGCTGTTTCTTATCAACTATATATGTCTTGGGTATATAAGGATGGTGCTTCTGTGTGGTCTGCGTTATGACTAAGGGCTTAAAGCCTGAAATGTGTAAACCTTGACCAGTATCAGATTATCCTGTTACGTTTTTAATGGATTTTCAATAAACATGGATCGTTTTATTTCAATTTTCGCACTCTGCTGGAGTAGCTCTTTCTTTGGATAGTGGTGAATGCCTATAGGAATGTGGCTTCAAAAAGTTAAACCCCTTTGGTCACCTGATCTCCTGAGCTCGACACTGAAATGTTTTCTGTATATGGAGACACACAGAACTACTGAGCTTCCTATCATCAAACAGCCGATATCCAACAACAGGAAGACAACAAATTTTAATAAAAGGTAGCATATTATTCAGAAAATATTTTTTTTCTCACTGGACAATCCCTTAAGGTTGTGTTTGATATCTTCATCTGATGGTCCTTACTACTCAATCGACATCTACCTTATGTGGCCACCTTAAGTTACCTAGAAACAGGAACAGATAAGTAACTGAATTATGTAAGTGCAAACCAACCACTTCTATCTGCAGATAATTACCAATGCTAACAGATACTGTAGGAAGTGATTGTTTGCAAAAATCAATAAAGTTGGACTTTTCCATTGAGTCAGATACGCATATATCACTTTAAGTAAATCCCTCTTTTATTGTTCAAACAAATCCTGAAAGTGAACTAAACCTTATACATAAATAATATAATGTTAAATTATATGTGTAATTGTATCCTATAACACAAGTGACAAACCCCTCTGACGAGGCAGAATGACTGATGTGGTGGATCAGCGTATGAGCCCTAAAGTTGGTTTTACAGCAAATCTATATGGGAAGACACCTCAAATGTCAAACATACTTACAACTACTTCATCACCTCAGCATCACTTACTTTGTGTTTTAGTATAGTATGAGTTGTGGCTTCCCTACATCATCATTAATTCTATTGTACCCATTTCTTCAGGCTTGCCTACAACCTTCATTAAACTTGTCACTACTTCCCCTCATACATGTCTGCCCCTCACCTCCTGTCTCTTTCCCCCTCCTTGTAGTTTGTAAGCCCTCGCGGGTAGGGTCCTCTCTCCCTCTGTCGTGCCAATTGTCATTGTTCATTTATCTTTGTACTCGTTTGACTTATGTATTGTATGTAACCCCTCGATTGTACAGCGCCCTGGAATCAATGGCGCTTTAAAATAAATAATAATAATAATAATAATAATTGTAGATGTGGCATGACTAAAGGAGGGTCGTCCATAGAAGGTGTCCTAGAAATACTGGAAAAACAGAGAAACATCTGCAGGGAAAATGGATCCAAATTCTTCCAAAATCTTATTTGCAGCTGCAGTAAATGTTTGGAGAAGATGGCTGCTGCTATAGGGTGATCTACGGGTTATAAAGTTTAAAGGGGTTGTCTTGCTACAAAGAATAGCTTTCGAAATGTAGGGAACACTAAATGAAGACGTTTTCCAAATATATTGCGTTGTTCATCTTTTTTTGTTAAGGCGCTACAAATGATTTATCACCTTCTGTTCTCTCTGGATCCCCAAGTGACCGACCTGTGTACTTCTCCCCCTGCTGTTTGTTCTATCTGATAGCAGGGAGTGAAGTCATCACACAGGTCAAGCCAGCAGCCAGCAGTGTGAGAGCTTGTGTGTTATCTGATTTTTCAGACAAAAGACTAATTACTCTACTGTTTACATTAGCTCAGAAGCTTCTCTGGACCTCAGAGAAGGTAATTTATTTAATCTAGACTAATAAACAGAGAAGTCTGAATACATGGAGCTCATATGCTAATTACAGACAGCTTGACCAGGAAGTGACAGAGCAAAGGAGCATCATTTCATTCATGCATCCTATGAAACTTTGAGATGAGACAACCCCTTTAAGGGTTCAGTTACTTATTCTCCCTGCATTGTGGATGTTTACTCAATAAAAGACATGAACAGCATAAATGTTTTTTAAGTTATAAGTTTAGATTGTGTTTGTCTGTATGGGTATGTTCACACGGCATTTTGCAACACTCACAGTTATCCTTGCAATATGCCTCATTGGCGCTGTTAAAAGTACATGTACAACGTGCCATGGCTTGAGGCAGCTTTATGCCTTCTACACTACTGTATTTCTTGGCGTAGAACGTCACTTCTTTTTATGAGCATATATTACGCGCCTAGAAATCCAATCATAAAATCATTGTTGTCTGAAAGACGACGATGATTTTACACAGCACACAATGAGTGTTGGACTTGTAAATGATTTTACTGTATTTGTGGGGCATACTTCGGTGCAAATATGTGCCGCGGTAAGCCCCACAAATTAAGGATGTGAACATAACCTAATTGTGACTTAAGTTACAATTAAACCACTTTTTTGTAATCACTAAAAAATCCAGGTGATTCCACAGGGTTCATTTATTTTTTCTTGCATCTGTACCAGTATTATAGATAGTTCATGGTAGATGAAGCGCTTCGTTACCTATCTTACATAAGGGCCAAGGGCCTTCACCTTTCTCTGCAGCATACTGTGTATATACTTCACTAATGACATGGCTGGACTGTAAGCTAAGGGCATGTCCCCACGGCACGGGTTTTCGGCCGGTTTTTCAGCCGGTTTGCGGTTTTTCAGACCACCTGAAAAACCGGCCGAAAATGAGCACAATTGTGCTCTATGGAAAACTCGTGCAGGCGGTTTTGCCAGCCGCGGTACGCTCAAAAACAATTGAGCATGTTCATTCTTCCATCCGGTTTCTGGACGGTATATGAACACCTCAATGGGAGGGCTCTTCTCCGCTCATCGCGGAGAAAAGTCGTCCCTCCCGTGGCCGTGGGGACGGGCGCTAAACAGGACAAATACCGGCCGGCATTTGTCCTGTGCCGTGTGAATGCAGCCTTAACTGGCCTCCAACACAAATGCTTGCCAAAAAATGTCTAAAGAATCTGGTGGACAGTGCCTCACTAAGATCAGCTTCATTTTTAGATAGGTCTAATTGGTGTGAATATATAAAGTATAGCAACATAAACAGTCATGAGGCTCAAGAGTCCAACGAAATCTTAGTCTCTCCTGTTAATATAAAGGGAATATGTCACAACTTTAAGCCTACTAAATCATACAAAGCGCTATAGTGTAAAAACTAGTTTAAAGATACCGATGGTGCCGTTCAATCACATAGTATAATTCTGTATTGTACGTGCTGGCAAGTGTCATGTGGGTGTTGCCTTACCAGGGAAGTGTCCTGGCCTCTTAGCACAAAACCCTCTCTTACTCCTTCCCATTGGTTTTGAGTGACAGCTCTTATGTTCCTCTATGTCATATGCAACCTATGATGGAGCACTAGAGCTGTCACTAAACAGCTAAGTTTATTATATTATAAGTGTACCAATCTGTGGGGGACATCAGACTGCTCTGGTCAGCGGATTCATAGCAAATTGCGATTGGTGCTGGAATTTTCTTGTCCAATATCAACTGTTTCCATCAAGCATACTGATACCAATACACATTGGTGGGACATCTGAGAAAGCGCTGCCGACTGATATTTTTGCTTATTTGTTCCTAAGAATATAGAGCTTCCTGGGTATATAGATCTTTACCTATATGCTAAGGCAGTCACACTGTGCCAACAAAAGTATTGGACGCAGAAATTTGCCTTGGGCAGTCCTTGTTGTTTCCTTGTTGATATTCCGTACCTGCAAACGTGGCATTTTCTTGGAGCTTACAACGTGTGTGAATGCCCCCTTAGGCTATGTCCATAAGACTAAGTATTTCTAGTCGGAATCCACGTGGTTTCTGACTGGAATATAATCATCTAAAAAGTAAACCATTCCCATTGACTCAATACGAAATACTGTAATTCATACAACGCGTATCTTCGGCAGTCGTTTTTTTGCTGTAAAGAAACTTAGAACATGTTCATTCTTTGGTCGGAAAACATGTGAAAATCTACTATTAATGTCAATGGAGATGGCTTAAAACCTTGTGTATGTGGCTTTTAACCCAGATCCACGTCCAAAACCACATGGAAATGAAAGGGACTTATTTCTAACTGTAAACCACAATTAATAACAACAACCCTAAATCCACATGCAATACCATGCAAAACATAACAAGTAAAATTTACTCATTGGATTCTGCCACTGAGAACCACGTCAGACGACACAGTTTTTTTAATGAGTAAATTTTACTCATCCCATGGATTGACCCTAATAGGAGAACCCCTTTAAGTGAAATATAAAAAAGAAACAATTTGGCAAACAGTTTGTCTACAGCTCCTATGCAGACCAGTCGCCATGGTAGCAGACCACAAATTATGTATAGTCAGATCCTGCAGTTATATACTAGTCCATTTAACTTCTTCTTGTAGATATTACCAAGCAGTGGACAAATAAAAAGGAGAATGATTGAAGTGTCTGACAACCTTCTGTAGTTTGTTTGTGGTCTGTTACCATGGGGACACGTTGATGAAGACCCAAAAAGGTAGCAGCATATTTACAAACTTGCTTATTTTTTTTTTTATTTAAGCACCATTGAAACAATGAAAAGAACATACTGTTAATGAAAAAAAAAAATCTGTGAAGCTTTTCCTGAAAATTTTATTTAAAAAAAACGCTAGCAAATTCAGATGTTTTGTTCCCACATTTGTAGTTATGTAACATTGCTAATTATAATTTTGTTTCAAAACTTTATGACGGAAAGACTTACTGTTAATGAAAGGAATAACTACATGTCCTGACTCCTCTCTCCTGTGCCACCGCTGAACTGTGTGAGATCCGAGCCTTGCCAAACAAACATGTCTATAAGCAGTCTAAACAAGTTCTCAGAGTTATGTAACATTTTTTAAATTTTTGAAGGGTCTACAAAGAGAGTGATAAGGTTATGGCAAAGATCCGAGGACAGATAAGAGACACAACATCACAGTGAACATTGGGTCATATGAAGTGCATATCCCAAAGTTCTTGTCATTTCTTTCCCAAATGTTCACTTATATTTATAAATGGACACATCCTCTGTTATCACTGCAAAAAAATAACAGGTTCATGCTACAGTGTCAAGAAGGATTTGTGTGTGAAGATACATACAGTGGGGGAAATAAGTATTTGATACACTGGTGATTTTGCTTATTTTCCCACCCACAAAGAATGGAGAGGTCTGTAATTTTTATCGTAGATACACTTCAACTGTGAGAGGCAGAATCTAGAAAAAATCCAGAAGATCACAGTATATGATTTTTAAATAGTTAATTTGCATTTTATTGTATGAAATAAGTATTTGATACAAAAGAAAAACAGAATTTAATATTTAGTACAGAAACCTTTGTTTGCAGTTACAGAGGTCAGACGTTTCATGTTGTTATTGACCAAGGTTGCACACACTGCAACAGGGATTTTGGCCCACTCCTCCATATAAATCTTCTCCAGATCTTTCAGGTTTCGGACTGTTGGAGGGCTACATTGAGTTTCATGTCCTCCAAAGGTTTTCGATTGGATTCAGGTCTAGAGACTGGCTGGGCCACTCCAGGATCTTTAAAAGCTTCTTACGGAGCCGCTCCTTAGTTACCCTGGCTGTGTGTTTCAGGTCTTTGTCCTGCTGGAAGACCCGGCCACGACCCATCTTAAGTGCTTTTACTGAGGAAAGGAGGCTGTTGGCCAATATCTCGCGATACATGGACCCATCCATCCTCCCTTTAATACGGTGCAGTCGTCCTATCCCCTTTGCAGAAAAACACCCCCAAAGTGTGATGTTTTTACACCCATACACCCATGCTTCATGGTTGAGAAGGTGTTCTTGAGGTTGTACTCTAGTAAATTGTAAAACCACGGCACACCAAATTGATGCAAATTAGAAAGACTTTATTCACACTGCGCAGATACACGCATTAGAAAGTCATGTGAACATACTAAACAAGTGATCATATATACAATTGGCAAATGAGAGTAGAGAGAACATAGATGTCAATGTGGACGACGTTTCGGCGAATTGCCTTTATCAAGAAACATCTGCGTTGAAAAAACATATAATGATCAGTATAGTATTGTATAGTATTGTTTAGTATGTTCACATGACTTTCTAATGCGTGTATCTGCTCAGTGTGAATAAAGTCTATCTAATTTGCATCAATTTGGTGTGCCGTGGTTTTACAATTTACTATAGACATATTTTTACACGTATAGCACCCACTTCTCCTGATTAATCCCAGGTGTGCATAACCTTTACCTGTATTATTCTTGAGGTTGTACTCATCCTTCTCTTCCTCCAAATATGGCGAGAGGAGTTGATACCAAAAAGTTCTATTTTGGTTTCAACTGACCTTCTCCCATGCCTCCTATGGATCTTGCAGATGGTCAATGGTGAACTCAAACAGGTCTGGCCATATGCATGGGATGAGCAGGGGAATATTGCATGCTCAGCAGGATTTTAATCCATGACGACAATGTGTTACTAACGGTAATCTTTGAGATTGTGTTCCCAGCTCTATTCAGGTTATTGACAAGGTCCTTTCATGTAGTTTTGGGCTGATTCCTGGCCTTTCCCTATAAGGTGAGACTTTGCATGGAGTCCCAGACAGAGGAAGATTCACAGTAATCTTGTGTTTCTACCATTTTCTAATAATTGCACCAATAGTTGTTGCCTTCTCACCAAGCTGCTGCCTATTGTCCAGTAGCCCATCCCAGCCTTGTGCAGGTCTACAATTTTGTCATAGGTGTCCTTAGACAGATCTCCATGGTGGAGAGTTTGGAGTGTGATTCAGTGTGTGGACAGGTGTCTTTTATACAGGTAATGCATCCAAACAGGTGCTATTAATACAGGTAATGAGTGCAGAGAAGGAAGATTTCTTAAAGAAAAACTAACAGGTCTGTGAGAGCCAGTATTCTTGCTGGTTGGTAGGTGATCAAATACTTATTTCATGCAATAAAATGCAAATTAATTATTTAAAAATAATACAATGTGATTTTCTGGATTTTCTTTTTTACATTCTGCCTCTCACAGTTGAAGCGTTACAGACCTCTCTATTCTTTGTAGGTGGGAAAACTTGCAAAATCACCATTGTATCAAATACTTTTTTCCCCCCACAGTATATATAACACAATCCATGGGCAGTGTATATTTAAGGTATCAGCCCAATGCTTTAGTAACGGGTTTTGGACCCCCTTTTGCCTTCAGAACTGCTAAATTTATTCGTGGCATAGATTCCACAAGGTGTTGCAACGATGCTCAATTGGTACCAAGGGGCCCAAAGAGTGCCAAGAAAATTTTTCCCCACACCATGACACCACCACCCCCACCCAAACCCGTTGATACAAGGCAGGAGGGGATCCATGCTTTCATGTTGTTGCACGCCAAATTCTGACCCTCCCATCCGAATGTCGCAGCAGAAATCGAGACTCATCAGACCAGGCAACGTTTTTCCAATCTTCTACTGTCCAATTTCGATGAGTTTGGGGCAAATTGGAGCCTCAGTTTCCTGTTCTTAGCTGAAAGGAGTGGCACCCGGTGTGGTCTTCTGCTGCTGTAGTCCATCTGCCTCACAGTTCACCGTGCTGTGCGTTCAGAGATGCTCTTCTGCCTACCTTGGTTGTAACGGGGGGCTATTTGAGTCACTGTTGCCTTTCTATCAGCTCGAACCATTGCCCATTCTCCTTTGACCTCTGGCATCAAAGGCTTTCCGCCCACAGGACTGCGCTCACTGGATGTTTTTTCTTTTTCGGGACCATTCTCTGTAAACCCTAGAGATGGTTGTGCGTGAAAATCCAGGAGATAAAGCAGTTTTCTGAAAATACTCAGACCAGCCCTTCTGGCACCAACAACCATGCCACGTTCAAAGGCACTCAAATCACCTTTCTTCCCAAAACGGGATGCTCGGTTTGAACTGCAGGAGATGTCTTGACCATGTCTACATGCCAAATGCACCGAGTTGCCGCCATGTGATTGGCTGATTAGAAATTAAGTGTTAACGAGCAGTTGGACAGGTGTACCTAATAAAGTGGCCGGTGAGTGTATACAGAGATGCCATTGGGGCAGTTGTGGCAGTAATCCTCTCAAAGACCCTAATCAGGGGGCCCACATGCTTTAGCTATGTGAGGCCCTGAAACTACTTATGGCAGCCCCTGTGTATATACAACATGCATGTAGCAGAGCAGAATTTGTCACAAAGCACAAATAGTTAGGGATCTCCGCTGTTTCTGTATCTCCTATTGGGATAAGAAGAGAAAGTTGAGTAGACGCAGGAACACTTCACTATTCATTCCCTTCATAGATGTGGTGGCTGGTGGTTAACTTGCAAGGTGGAATAGGGCTTATGATACCACACTCTCCATACAATGTCACAGACCCTGCTGACTTGTGGTTCATGTGATAGATGGAAGATCCAACCAATTATCAAGAACATTTTACTTATAAAACCTCTGTATTAGTGCAATTCATGCACCAATTGGCCTGTAGCTCCTCTCTACAGTACAGTGCGGTACTACATGTCTTGTACTGCTCTCTATATGTGCACCAGGTGAGGGCCCCATTTTCTTCTTTTTTTTCTGGTACATTGTATATAAAGTAGATGACAAAAAAGAAGCTCCTCACCTCAAATAGGAAGTGATTTTCAGCGGCTCTGCTGTATATAAGGACTTTATCTGGATTAGTATTTGCTTCATTGTCTATGATCTTTATTTTTCATTATGTTGGTAACATTTTGGGGCTTTGGAACCAATTACAAGGTTTCCATAGAGTTATGGTTTCAACACCCAATGGTCGTCCTAGAACCAATTCATACTGTTTGATGAGGAACCAATGTTTTAGACATTTATGGCATGTCCTGTATCTATTTTATAAACATTTCCGGTGGGAATACTCCTTTAATTGGCAGCCATTTTTATGCAAAGTCTCTTAGAAACTTAGACAAAGATGTATAGATAAGTAGATATATAAATGGTTTGAGGGAGATAAATATATAGAGAAAGATAATTAGTATCACGGTTCTGTAAGTCTCTAAAACATAACTTTAAATTAATCAAGAATAAGAAAACATCAACATAAAGCTTCAAAATAATTAAGCCAAAATCACTGGTAATCAACGGGGATGTGTTGATAATTGCAACCACCTCCGATACAAGTTAAAGGGGAGTTCCCTCCACAAACTTTGATGGCATATCAATAGGATATGCCAATAAAGTCTGATGGCTGCAGGTCCCACCTCTAGCACTGGCACCAAACCTAGGAACTGGCCCCCAAAATCTTGGCTCAGAAAGGATGGCCGGTAGCGCTGGGTATGATTCTCCATTCTATTCTATGGGAGTTCAGAGTAGAGCCGAATACATTGCTCACCTGAACTCACCAGAACTCCCACTGAATGCGCTACTGGCTCTCCATTCTGAGTCAAGACCTTTGGAGGACTAGAGGTGGGACCAGCATCTATCACACTTTAGTGGCATATACTATAGATATGCTATAAAAGTGTATGGTGGGAACACCCTTTTAATCCAGAAGAGGGACTAAAGAGGAAAAACAAACAATATACCACAAACATCCCCAAAAAAGATCCCCCCCCAAAAAAAAAAAAAAAACCTGTATGGATTCATCAGGGGATTCAAACAGGATAGTAATTAATAGACAGATTGGTACATGCAGAGCTGTGGGAGAAAATGCCGCATTTTTAAAGGGGGTATTCATGTGTTTTGGTGCCCACAGCAGGGGTGGCATTTTTTTTTCTCCTAGCAGTCAGCAATGACTAAGAACCCATATATGAATCAATACATGTGTGTAAATCCTCTGTCTTTGGATATACAGACCAGGCAGCATGCTGAAAGTAAATGCTAATGTTTTAACTATGGATGCAGGAGAACTACAAGTTGTCTCCCGACTACAGAATTCCCCTCTTTCCTCCTCCACCTTGATTAGATTTACCTTCTCCATGTACTACATTTTACATATAGGGTGGATGAGCGCTTAGGGCAGTATTAGAGAATGTTCACAGTATTAGAAAATCAATCCTAGATTCACAACAAAAAACAACACCTTAGGGTTCCCGCTCCAGAACTTCACTTTGTATCTCTGCACAGAACCCACTTGGAAATTGATATGTGAATTGTCACCTATAATCTTAAAAAATCAGTTTAATTAGATTTTTGGGATGCAGCATGAGGATTTTGTCAGAAACATTCTGGTCGATAATCTGCTGTGTGAACACTCCTTTACTGTTAAACGTCTAGAGTGATTTAGTGGATCCTGACAAGTAGTCCTGGTGGCCTATATTAAAGGGATAACATTACTATCTGTCATTCACGGTGGCCTAGAATGGTTGGGTGCCGATAATTAATACAGAGGTTTCATGGTTATGTTGTATTTAACTGTGGCACATTTACTACTGCTGTCTAAAAGGAAGGCAGTGTAAACTTAGGGCATGTCCCCACAGCACGGGTTTGCGGCCGGTTTTTCAGACGTTTTGCGGTTTTGCAGACCGTCTGAAAAACCGGCAGCAAACGAGCACACTGGGCTGCTATGGAAAACCCGTACAGCAGTCCCCACTGCATGGGTTTTATGCCTGGTGGTTTTTCCATCCGTGGGCCGCCCAAAAACATTCTCCATGCACATTCTTCCGTCCGGTTTTCGGATGGAATATGTGTAAATGAATGTGAAGGGCTCATCGCGGAGAAAAGCCGTCCGCCCCGCGGCCATGTGCACGGCACACAAACCAGATAAACCGACCGCTATTTGCCCATTGCTGTGTAAACGGGCATTTAGGCAGTCTAAAAATTTGCTAGATTAATTGCAGTGGCTCCTGCGGTTTGATATATTTGGCCCATCTTTACACATGCACAACCCTCATGACGTCAGCTCACCAGGCCTAACATATGAGTCCCGGTCAATCCCTCCAGTTGCTGCCTTTAACAATATTTCCACACTTTAAAAACATCTCCAGTGAGTTACGATCGACATGTGAACAACTTATTCAGACACAAATCCAAGCGGGATCACTCCAGCTGTATTCAGCATTATCCAGCTTTTATTAGACCAACTATTATTTGACTTACTTTGCACCAAAATTCTATGCCAGGATTATAAAACAGTTTTGGTACAGAATGTGGCACCAAGGTCATGCCCCCTTCCTTGCGAAACCACTTCCATCTCATGACTCCTATTCAGTCAGTCACTAGAATTGTCTACTAAAGCATATAACAAATGTATCTGCCACACAATGTGCCAAAATATGCTACTTTTTGGTGCATGGTACAACCATATCTAGCGCAGCCACAATAGTAAGTAGAAAAAGTGTGACAAGGTGTGAGACATATAGATAAGTATATACTGTAGATAAAAAAAAACATGGATAAGATAGATACGCTACTCATAAAAAAAAGTAGGGATATTTGGCTTTTTGTTGAAATTTCAGGTTGAACATGAAATTTCTTGAAATTTTTATTAAACTAACAAAACAACCATCTCTTAACTTTAGATGCACACGTCCAACTGTTCAATATTTCAGTACCTATTGCACAACTTGCTGATCTCGAACAAAGAGCTTAAGGGCAAAATTCACAACAGATGTTTGATCCCTGAATCCCCCAATAAGTTTAGGATATCAATTTGAATTGGGATTTAAACAGTCGTCCTCATCACGCTGTTCACATTTTTACATTATGAGACCAAGACAACACCTTACAATTAATCAACAGTGTCTCGCCATTGCGAGGCATCAAGCAGGATGCTCTCAGACAGTAGTGGCCACTGAGCTTAGAGTGTCACAGAGTGTCATCAGCAGGTTGTATTGTGTTGGTGTTTGATCCCTGATTTGGGTGCCTCTTACCAACCTTTAAGGGAATGTGTTATCAAAAAATGACTCATTGATTAACTCATGTTTTTATGTTAAACTAATTTTGTAAGAATTATGTTTATGTTATGATTTAATTTTCCATATCACTTTTAATATTTTGTAATAATTCTTAAGTCCTGCAGTTTTCACTTTGGCCACTAGGCCTAATAATAGTCTGACACTTCCGGTTCTGTAGAGGAATATTTTTAGCGGTCTCCTTATTATCAGCACAGGCAGGATTACACTGAAAGGAGACACCAATGTATATAGATAACACAGGATCCACCAGTCACAATAGAATATAGTCACAGCTCCTCTTCCCTGAACGCCAAGTTCTTCCCAGTTCACAGATCATGCCTAGAAAACTCTCCTATATAAGTCAATGGGTCTGCTCCTATTCACAGGCTCTTATGTGTATGAAGCTGATGTAAAGCATCTCTCTAAATGCTGTTAATAAAGCAGTGCAGGCAAGAATGCTGTCCCCACAATCATATGTAGATGACTGAATTGAGAAATCTACAATCTGAAAATAAAAACGGATAAGGCGAAAAGAATATGGATCAGGGTCTTGTTTTAATAAGAAAAAAAAAAATCCAGACAGATTCCCTTTAAACGAGCTTGGAGTTGTGTGACATTCATCATTGTTCCCAATGAAGCGGCTATCAGTGTGTACTGGAGCCAAAGAACGTCCACTTCTTTACCTTTCTGTGACTCTTCCAGCCTCTCTGTATCTCTGATACAACCTGCTGATGACACTCTGTGACACTCTAAGCTCAGTGGCCACTTCTGTCTGAGAGCATCCTGCTTGATGCCTCGCAATGGCGAGACAGTGTTGATCAATTGTAAGACGTTGTCTTGGTCTCATGATGTCAAAATGTGATCAGCATGATGAGGAGGACTGTTTAAATCCCAATTCAAATTGATATCCTAAACTTATTGGGTGATTCAGTGATCAAACACCTGTTGTGAATTTTACCACTGAGCTCCTCGTTAGAGATCAGCAAGTTGTGCTAAAAGTACTGAAACACTGAAGAGTTGAACATGTGCATTCCAAAGAGAAGAGATGGTTGCATGTAGCTCAATTAAAAACATTTTTCAAGAAATTTATGTTCATCCTAAAATTTCAACCAAAAGCCAAATATCCCTTTTTCTGAGTAGTGTATGTAGATACATACATACATAGGTATGAGACAGAGAAAGAGGGTGAGATAGACATTCCAATATATAGGTAAATAAATGGATGCAAACATACACACAAACATAAGATAGACAGATATATATAAAAAAATACATACCGTACAGATACAAACATAAATGTGAGATATAGATATATACTGTAGATAGATACTGAAAATAGATACACATATACATAGATATGGGATAGATGGATAGATAGATATGAGATAGATAGATAATTTGTAACTAAATACACAATGTCATTCATCCTCCTGCACTGACCAGTGTGGTAAATACACAGGATTTTTCTCCTATTAGTCACTTGTCCACAGTGTCTTCATAAATGCTGACGCTCCACACAATTTCATAAGCGGTTATCAGCTTTAAACAAACATCGGCAGTCACATCCACATACTCCGGACACTTCTATAATTAAGCTAATGAAGTAAACATTTTGAAGAGTGTAAGCAGATAAAATTGGCTACAGCCACAGACATTTAGAAAGAAATTATTTAAAGGGGTTGTCTCACTTCAAGGATTGCTTTTTATGTTAAAGCAATTGCAAAAACTATTTAAAAGATAGTGCAAGTCCTGCCAGCCCCGCCCACATACAGTGATTGACAGCTGTCCCTGCATCAGTTTGTATAACGTAGAACTGACATTTATTGTAAGGGTATGTTCACACGGCTTATTTTGCCGCGTATTTGTATGCGCATTTCACAGCATACTGCGCTTTATACGCGGCGAAATGCGCGCCGCAATTAGGGTAAGTCATAGCTCTCATAGAGAGCTATGAATTATGCGGTGTACAATACGATTGTATCGTACGCTCGGTAAGAGAAGTGACATGCCAATTGTTCGCGGCGCTTACGTCCGCCCGCGGGGCCAGCCCCCCGTGCTTTGGAAGTACGCACTGATCAGCACGACTTCCAAAACACACAGTGTATTGCGGCGCGTACTATACTGTGAACATACCTTAAGGACCACTGTACATGGCAATGATTTATAGTCAGTTTTTGACACCAGTGAAAAATCGATTGTAAACCATTTCCAAAGGCCTCAATAAAAAATCTGTAGTCTAAACAACTCGGATTTTCTGACGGTTGGATTTCGAAACCGCTGTTTTTCAAAAAGCTATATATGCACAATAATCCACCGTTTTTCACCTGGAAAATCTAGATTCTTGTACAATTCATTGCAATGGGGCGGGTGAAAATAGTTTCCAAATACTGCACAAAAAACACAAAAAACAAAACAAAACCCTCTGTAAAATACTTGCCGGATTTTAATTCGGAATCTGACCAGTAGTTATACATTGCAGTGTGGACACAGCCTAAGTGGGTGTGGTAAGCAGGACTTTCACTTTCTGTTTCACATTTTCCTTGCTTTTTAATTGCTTCAGATTTTAGGAACCTGTTCAGAGCTGAGCTCCTCTCCCTCTATCATCTCCTGCTCTCAGGTAAGGGTAGGCTATGTTGTCTACATACTTTGTTAAAATACCATCCAAAATCCAACGCAAAAAATTACAACTGGTTTTTTGGATTTCCCGCCAGCCCAGTACATTGACTATATGGTGATCCGACGGGAATCCAGCAGAGGATAGAACATGTTCTAAAATCCGCCGGATTTCAAAAGCGACCGGAAAAAAATCCATGCTGTGTAGACTACAGCACAATTTATTTATTGCGGTCTATGGGGCCCAGGTTACAGTCGGATTTTTGACGGATTATAAATACTGAATCTGCTGAAAATCCGACCAAAAACCAGTGCTGTGTAGACATGGCCTTACATAAACCACCTGAAAGGTTCTGTTTAATGTTCCCTATATGTCTTTTTTCGGCCTGACAAACTATGTAACTATTAGAAAGGGATTCTTTACTGTTAGAGCGGTGAGACTGTAGAACCCTCTGCCAGAGGAACTTGTCATGGTGAATTCACTAACAGAGTTCAAGAAGGGCTTGGATGCATTTCTGGAGAGTGATAAAATAACAAGTTATAGTGACCAGGATTCTGGAGAAGGGGCTGGATACATTTCTAGATGTAATATAACAAGTTATAGTGACCGGGATTCTGGAGAAGGGTCTGGATACATTTCTAGATGTAATAATATAACAAGTTATAGTGATTAGGATTCTGGAGAAGGGTCTGGATACATTTCTAGATGTAATAATATAACAAGTTATAGTGACCAGGATTCTGGAGAGGGGTTGATGATCCAAGGATTTATTCTGATTGCCAGATTGGAATCAGGAAGGATGTTTTTCCCTAACATGAGGACAATTGGCTTCTACCTCATGAGGGTTTTTGCCTTCCTCTGGATCAACACTTTAGCAACACTTTAATAAATGGGCTGAACTGGATGGACGTATGTCTTTTTTCGGCCTGACAAACTATGTAACTATGTGGTGGCACTGTTAAGGTATGCTCACACGGCGTAATTGCGGCACGTACAGTACGCGCCACAATACTCCGGGTGTTGTGGGAGTCGCAGTCATCAACGCGTATTCCCAAAGTACGGGGGTGCCGGCAGCCTGACTCGCGGCGCATGATCTCAGCGAATAATTGACATGTCACTTATCTCCCCGCGCGTACAATAAGATCGTATTGTATGCACAGGGGGACAGGGCGTAATCCATAGTTCGCCTGTATTAGAGCGCAATACACGCCGAAATATGCGGTGAAATGCGTGCCCAAATAAGCCATGTGAACTGACCCTTAGGGCTTGTCCCCATGGCATAGGTTTTCCGTCTGTTTTACAGATGGTTTTTGGATTTGAAAGCATCTGTAAACCGGCCGTCAACCATTTACATTGATTTTAATGGAAAATCCGTGTAGCAGTCCACACTGCATAGATTTTCTGCGGGACTTTTTTTTTTTACAACGCCAGTGTAACGAAAAACATGTTCATTCTTCCGCCCGTTTTTTGGGCATGATATGAACATGTGGGTGCGAAGGGGGACAGCTTCAATCCACAAACCGCAGACAAAATTCGTCCCCCCTGCGTGACAAAAAAAAGACAAATACCGGCCGGAAAATCCAAACGTACCCTAAGGAAATTGAATATTTTCTTCTTAAGCTACCACCACAGCTTTGAAGATCACAAATGTATGCTTCAAACGGGCCCAATTATTGTAGCACTCGGTTTCACCAGTTTAAATATACATAATTGATAATTTCTCTCTACATGTTGATAGTGGACTGGGCTGCTGTTTAGCACTTCTTTCCCACAGTGATTGAGTCCTATATCACCACTTCTCGATAACATTTCTTGAACAGGACACTTTGACCCCATTATGCATTACCATTATTTGTAAGTTACAGGAATGGTCCCTTTTGAGCATCCCAATGTACAAGAACATTATGGCGTTTGCACAGGAAGCTCTGCCTACCTGATCTCCTGCTGCAGGGTCGTTGTTATTGGGAGAAATAGTGGTCAGGATCAGAGAAAAGTCCAGTCCCAGGCATTTACCTCTACACCAGCTTAATCAAGTGTCCTTGTGCTCTGGAAGGGGACTTGGAATGAAGCAGCAGCACGACTCCATTGGTGGCAGCTTATCTCTCCAAGATGAGGCAGTTGAAATCTAACTAACATCTGTTATTGGGGAAAAGTGGAGAAGCGCTATACACATTACGCGATCGTCTGGTCCTGTCAAAATTAACCAATTTGCCCAACATCTAATGTGTATGCCCAGATTTACTCAAAAAACATATCTTACAGAAGACTACCGCTTTATCTAGACCAGATTTCACGTGACAGATCATCATTTATGCTCTAACCTATGCATACTGCACCCGCCCACCAGAGGAACATTTTTATAAGGGTGTTCCCACCGCAGTCATTTATCACCAGAATCAGTGACCTCACAATCAAAAGATCTCAACTACGAAAAAATACTTTCAATCTTATCACTTAGGATGTAATGATTTATTCTGGCAAAAGATCAAAGTTAAAATTTAGATATAATTTACAGTGAAATCTCTTGACATCGTCCACCTAAAATGGAATCTAAGGCCTGGTTCACATAATCATTGGAGGTTTCCTTTGGAACCTCTGTTGCATGTTCTGTCAGCAAACTGCGCTATTTCTTCAATCTAAACAAGGGACACAATGGTAGAAACCCGACAAAACCATTGTAATTAATAGGGGGCCGTGGGTGTCCATTGTGAAACAAATCCCTGGGAGTCCGTTTTCACCTCTGTGCTGGAGGTTCCCAAAGGAACCGCCAACGCAAACGTGAACCAAGTAGTTCCGTCTCGAGGGCTGTTCCAAGACACGCCAGTCTGAGGAAGGAGACGTGGTCCTCTGAAACATCACAACATCCATGGCACTTGGACGCTTTAGTGGTAACATCTAACTACGTGCTCCACTATGTTGTAGCCTGCTTCAACGAGTATATGGACTTCCAACTTGCACTGATATAAGACCTAGACACACACGACTGGATTACAGGTTTTTGTCATTGAATGTACCACAATATATCTTATTGAAACCCGGAAAGAAATGGGTGTTGTTTAAATATTTGATAAAAAGTTAAGTATTTGAGAATTAACATTGGACTGATACTCTTGATATACTGATGTTACTTTACAGGACTAAAGAAAGAAATCCCCTTTATCAGTCTGATCCTGTAATCCAAACATTAAAATATATGGTGGCTTAAATCAATCGCAAATGTGAACCAAGTCATGATGGGTAATAAATGTTTAATCACTTGGGGTTCTACTGCTAAGAACTCCCCCGATCACTTAAATGGGGGCCCTCATCATTCCTCACTGTGTTTGGGGCCCTTGTTTTAGTCCTCAGCACAGGTGCCCCAGTAATGTATTAGGTGGATAGGTGATAAATGTCTATGGAAGGAAAACCTTTTATATTCCATTTTGGGTGGCTAAGGTAGAGATTTTACTGTATACTATATGTAAATTTTCACTTTGTTAAAACTGAGCATTTGCCAAAGCAAATCATTACAACTAAGTGATAAGATCGGGGAAAGCAGTTTTCATAGTTGAGATTTCTTGATTGGGAGATCACTAATTCTCCTCTAAGTCCTTGCCAAGACACAATGTTCTTGCTATGTCCGGGAAGCAGCTTGAAACTCGTAACCTGCCATTGAGTTAGAAAGCATCTTCTGAACTTCTAAACTATTCACACTGAACCAAACAAACAATGTCAACCGTTTAATAGAGTCCTACCTTAATTAAGAAAAAATAAGCCTGCAAGGTTCCGAGGAGGACTGTAAGCAGGAGTCTGTCTCGTCGCCTTCAGTATGTTATTGTCTTAGGTAAAAGAACAGATTTGATGTCACAAGGCACCAAACAACATCTGTTTTCCAAAGTACAACATGACCGGAGTGTGGCATATATCAGTACATTATGTACAAGGCATAGCCAACAAACAAAATATCCATGGAAAACAAAAAGTTCCATGTAATCGACAGCTCTGAACAACAAGGTAAATGTGTAGAACATACAAAAGTTTCAGTTATCTGGTATTTAGGGTACAAAAAACTGAATCCTCAATATCTGCAAAAGGGTTTCCTGACACAGTCTATGCATTAAAGGGGTGTTCCCACAAAGTAAAGTGTACTGCACAAGTCGGCTCTCCGCCTCCACCCTCGGCCGTCCTTCTAATTTACTTCTAGGGAGTTATGAATATAAGAATCTACTTTATTGGAAAAACATAAAAGCCACAACCATCATATACAATGTTTGTATAGAAAAATTCAGGTCCACTAAACAATAGCTTACGCGTTTCAACCCGGATGGTTCTTACTCATATCCCATATTTTTTATACATTTATATTTTTCCAATGCTTCTCACTCATCACTTTTGTGAATTATTTTTTCGTCCAGTTTGCTTCCTGCACAGGCCAGCGGCTACCTGATTGGCACACCATATGACCACATTACATACTTCTCTGTAAGTAGATTTTTTGTTTTTAGGATTTGGTTCCGAATATAGCTGAGTGTGTGCAATATTCCGAAGCTCCTATAGAATTGAATCGGGATGACAGTCACAAGCGCCGCCCTCTTCATTCTCATGCACGGTCGGTTCGCAGTTAGCTAAGAGTCAATTTGTGCAGTGGACTTTACTTTGTGGGAGCACCGCTTTAAATATGACGTGTGATATACTTTAGTAAATACTGTGAAATAACAATTCTGGTGCATTTTCTCTTATATCTCCATGTTGTACTGTTCCTCTGTTATTCCTGCTAGAAATGTATTACTGAATCCGTCACCTGGGTGTGACCAATTGGCACCGTGTCCCTGCCCAGTAAGCCAACATCCAATCAGAGGCAGTGTATGCAGGGACACACCCCTTTGAAAACTGGATAATGCCCAGGTGACAAATTCAATACTACATTTCTAGGCAGAATAATGTCAGGGTATGTCACAGCTCCTCTTTACTAAAAAGATGGCACAACTATAAAAGCAGTGGAACGTCTATGCCCATTAAGCTACCATTTATATATATAGAGAAAACTGAATTAATTATCTTTCCACCATCCGACTGATCTCTCTATCGTAGTCAATGGCTCAACACTCTCACCGGTCCCGCAAATCCGCTGCTTTGGGATAACACTTGACTCCGCTTTGTCCTTCCAACCACACATCCAAACACTCACCTCCACCTTCAGCCTCCACCTGAAAAATATTTCACGATTCCGCTCATTCCTTAACCCCGACACTACAAAAATGCTAGTCCATGCCCTCGTCATCTCTCGCCTAGACTACTGCAACATCCTTCTCTGCGGCCTCCCGTTTAGCACTCTTGCTCCCCTTCAATCCATCCTCGACTCTGCTGCCCGTCTTATCCACCTCTCTCCTCGCTACTCCTCTGCCTCTCCCCTCTGCCAATCTCTTCATTGGCCTCCCACTGCCCAGCACATCCAGTTCAAGTTACTAATCATGGCCTACAAGGTTCTCCGTAACCTCTCTCCTCCATATATCTCTGTCTTAATCTCCAGATACCTCCCCTCACGCAATCTCCGCTCCTCACAGGACCTTCTTCTCTGCGCTCCTCTTATCAGCTCCTCACACAGCCATCTCCAAGACTTCTCTCGTGCTTCCCCAAACTCTGGAACTCACTGCCCCAACACATCAGACTCTCTTCCACTTTCACCAGCTTCAAAAGCAACCTGAAAACCCATTTCTTCAGGATCACCTACAACCTAGAATAACCCTGCTATCACTACACCCTCCACAAACATGTCTGCCCCTCACTTTCTGTCTCCTTCCTCCCTCCTTGTAGATTGTAAGCCTTCGCGGGCAGGGTTAACTTTCCTTCTGTACCTGTTGTTAGTCACAGATTGTCACTATTGTACTTGTTTGACTTATGTTATGTATTAGAAGAGTGAAGAAATCAGGCGATACCTTTTAGAGGTATCGCCTGATTTCTTCACTCTTCTACTACTTTCTATGGCTAACACGGTACAACATCATACTTATGTTATGTATGTAACCCCCCCCCCCACTTGAAGGTACTGAACCCTGGAATCAATGGCGCTATAAAATAAATAATAATAATAATAATAATAATTTAATAATTTGCTGTAATGTTGATTATAATGATATCTCTATCTAGTTTATATTGTGCTAAGTTGCAAAGGAATACTACAGTTGTGTATAGTTATACATAAAACATATACCGTATACATTCCTCTCAGTGAACCATAAGTGTCCCGCTTTCACCATTCAAAAAGTTGGGAGCTATGCACAACCCTTTGGTGGACCCAGCTTGGCACAGTGGATTAAAAAAAAATAATGAAGACTTGCCGGCTGTTTCTTTCAGCGACATTTGTTAAGTCAGACTATTTAGCTTTGGAATGTATAACGCATGATTAATAGTAACATAAATTGTGAAGGGAATGGCTTTTTTAACAACACTAAAGTAGACCAAGGCAACCAGAACTGCCTTAAACAGCCTAAAATATGTCCATTACAGGCACACATATACCCTTGAGTATCTGAAGCCGTCCTCTAATTGTCTCCTTAATACATTCCATGTCACACGCAGACTGTAGATTCCCTTTTTCAGACAAAAACAATCCGCATGATTTCAAAACCATGTTCTCTACCCAAATAATTCAGTTTCCCACATCATGCAGCTGGCAGTATAAATTTATTACCCAAATATTCTTGATGCCAGCAAGATGCCAGGAGCTGATCTATGTGTACAGCTATCTAAAAAATGTTTTCCAGACAAAATGTTATAAAGAATAATCTAAGACTGTTTTTCTTTCACTAAAAAAAACGATGTATTTATAACTGATGAAAACCAAAATCCTTCGGTACAAGGAAAAGTGACAAATGAAACTCCCAGAGACGTCTGCAGAGATCTCCGTCAGATAGTTCTGATAATTAGTGCTGACATATATATATAGGTATATAAGAGGGACAACCCTCCATTAATCTTTCTAGGAAGACTTCATCCCCGCAATGGCACCAAAAACAAATGAAAAAAAAAAGCTCACAGTAACACAATCAATATTATCTAGCTTCTGGACTCTGGTCTGTTCCATGTCATGATCCATAAAGTAAATGTAGAGAGGAAAATGTCCCAAGAACCTGAACCAGAACCTGATGGACTCCATTATAAGCCAATGAGATCTGTTAATTATTTCCAGTGTCCGTCGTGTGACGGATCTTACATACAGCTCAATGGCTGAAGCATAGACTGAACTCAGTAGGAGGCAACACAAGCCCCTGTGCTACCTGGGAAAGGTAAAATAAATGTTAGCCAGCATGGTGCACCACACGTATCTGCATAAATTGCACCCTTTTGTATCGACTTCTCTATATGCAATTATAATACCAGCAACCACCCTCCTCATACATAGAAGGCTGCGAGTGACTGTTTATTGGTATTTTTGCATTTGTGCAGTCTCTCCATGTATTATACTGTGGCTTTTCTGCATGCTGGTGTGAACTGGTACTTATTTAATGTGCAGTTTTTTATCATCTAATTGTTCCCCTAGTGGTGGGGTGTGTGAGCTTCTGCTCATCAATTATCTGCATCTGTTTTACCTTTCCCAAGTAGCACAGGGGCTTGTGTTGCCTCCTACTGAGTTCAGTCTATGGTCCAATCATTGAGCTCTACGTATGGCCCTATTGTGTCTGTGAGTAAATAATATCCCATTTTTCTGTGTAATTTTTCTGTGTTTTTTATAATTAAAACCATAATGCAGAAACAATCAGAGCCTAATTCTGCCTTCCTTATGGATGAGAGGCAACTTGTTACAACAAAAACCTTCACTTAGTTAAGTCACAAAGACAACCCTTTTACAGACTGAAGCTAATCTAATGATCAGTTGATCACTGGAGACTTAAGGGGGTTTTCTCATCAGGATATGTCGAGCAGCGTGCTATTCGCAACCAGCTTCAGGCCCCCACTTCCTATTCAAGCTATGGGTGGTTCTACAGCAGTTACCTGCATTTCAGCTCTGCTATTCCTAGCTGAGCCTGTAACAGGGACATTGGTGATGGAGGGGGTTTTAACAGCAGGGCACAAAATTACAGAGTTCTAAAGGGTTAAAGTTTGTCAGTAAGAAAAATAAACTCCTGTGCTGCTGATAAGACACAGCAGGCAGTGTTGTCACCATCCCAGCCACTGGAAGAGCAGAGAGAGGTGGTTGGCAGCCTAGTAAACGTTCAACAAACTAGCAGGAGATTAAAACTGCTCTAACTTTGAAATAAAGCAAAATCAGGACAGCAGTGTATTTGGTAATCATTTTTATTTATATTTGGCCACATGTTTAAAGCTAATCATTGTGATGTAAATACTCTTTTAACAAACCTTGTGGCACTGTAATGTAATACGTGGACAACAAGGACGTTTTTGTCTATGTTGCAGGTATCTGTCAGAGTACTGTAAAAAAAAGATACTCAGACGGATACCACAACGTAGCCGTGGTGAAACCATAGAGCACACAAAGTCCTATGTGGACTACATGTGCTTTATTTCCATGCGGCGTACACTTTCCTGCAGGACTCAAAGGCATAGTCTACCACAATTTGTGTCCCACAGAAAAAAAACGTATATCACCAGGAAATAAAGCAAACACAGCAGACGTAGGACTATGCGTGCTCTCAATCTCTTTGGGGACGCTGCAGCTATATTGCCATCTCTATGGGAGTACTTTTTTTCACAGTACTCTGGATACCTGAAATATAGACAAAAAACATCCCTTACTTTTGTCAGGATCCGGAGCAATCAATTACCAATTAATAAGATTGGTTGGATTTGGTCAAGTGGATGTACTGCAAGAACATGAACAAAGACCTCCATGACCACTGGAATGGCAGCTATAGACCAATCAGGGATATATCAGGTAAAGAATCATTTTTACAATTTATAGAATTTCCTGCCCTTGGCTTAAATTTCGAGAGACCCCATCAACCTCTTCACAGTATGTGACATAGATGTACATCGTCATGTCAGGTAGGGAGCAAACTACTATTGGCAGCCATTAGGCAGAGACCCCCTCGGTCACCTGATTGTACCCTGCATGGCAGAGAGTCAGTCATGTAAAGTGATATCCCATGGGTGTGATATATGTGTTGACCACAAACAGTGGAAGGAGTATAACTACAGGGTGAGACTATACTGTGTACGTGTGTAGCCGGTTACTATACAGACTTGTAGATCTACATAGGAGCTGTAGACATAAAAGGGCTGTTTCATAGTTGTCGGGCTTTTTATTTTAGATGCAACAAGTCAGGGCTGTCTTAACACGATTATGGGCCCTGCAGTGGGCCCCGTCCAAATACCCGACTTTGCACTAGGCCGTGTCTTTAGCCACACCCAAACATGACACCACATGAGGTCTTGCCCTTAACCACCACCATCACACTACTTACGCGAGGACACCCCGATGATATCTTGTAGGCAGTCTGCAGCCTACAAGACTAAGGACGACATGCCCCAATACGCAAGCGTCTTTTTTTGGTCTATTTTGTGCCAAAATACTCTTGACCCCATATTCTCGCGATAAATGAACTGTAATATACCAAAACTAGGCACATTCTATGCCGGGCACGACCCACTGTAATGCGCCTAAAAAGGCATATTAAATATAGATGCTGTGCGCCTCCATAAGGCAATGTGCCTATCGAGGTGCATTACATAAACTAGTAATGATACGTTATGTGCCTCGGTTACCAATGCGCCTTGATAGGCACATTACATACACTACCAATGATACGTTATTCACCGTGATTGCGCAATGTGACTTTTTCGGCACATTAAGTTTACTATGCACAGTATATGCACAAGAAAATTGAAATTTCGGCTCAGCTAAATGGGCTATGTTCGTATTGTCCTGGATGGGTCCGCACAGCTGAGTTCTGTATCGGGTGCACCGGCAGCCAAGCGGTAAACCAACAGCAAACTTGCATCTGGTATACTGTGCATAGTCAAACTCCCGGAAATCTGGGTGCAGTTCCAAATCGAGGCTCGCACCGCAAGAAACTCCTGAGTCCGATGACGGTAAAACAAACAACTTTTATTTTTCCATTTAAAATGACAGCAATGCGATCACGGAATACAAGTTCTGCAACCCACAGACGCGTTTCACGCTTCACGCTCTTGTTCACAGTTAACTAAAACATACATGGCCGCCATATTTAAAACAAACTTTCAGCCAATCAAATACAAGGTTGCCATCACATGATTGCCTTAGGATACTTAGACAAAGAAACCATACTACTCAGTAGTGAATATAATTGTACTGATATAAATTTTTTAAATTTTCAATAAATATATAATAGATCAGTCCGATAGTTCAGAAGGGAGTATTATGTGTACACAAAAGAGGCAAAACCTTGGGTAATATAATTTCCCCCGGAACCTTTATTAGGGAAACAACAAAAACGTGGCCCTCACAGAAAGGGTTTAACATGTGTGGTGGCAGTCTTTGCAGTATATGTAAAATGAAACAGATATGTTTAGTGATGTGAAAAAGATGGAAAGCTTTAAGATCAAGCAATTTGTGAACTGCAATAGCGACCATGTAATCTACATAATTGAGTGTATAACTTGCAAAAAAAATATGTGGGTAGCACTATTCGCAAGATAAAAACACGGATTTCGGAACATATTTTGAATTTAAGAAAACAAAAGGGTCAAATGTCAGGGGCCACTAAATATTTTTTAGAATGCCATCAAGGTAATGTAGCCAGTTTTAAATTTTATGCCATTGAACAGGTAGAACGCCCATATCGGGGGGGAAATTGGATAAAAAAAATCAGACAAAGAGAAGCCTATTGGATACTCAGACTGGGAACTAGAATACCAGAAGGTCTGAACTATCGGACTGACCTATTATATATTTATTGAAAATGTAAAACCTTGGTATCAGTATAATTATATTCACTACATAGTAGTATTGTTTCCTTGTCTAAGTATCCTAATCATGTGAGTGCAACCTTGTATTTCATTGGCTGAAATTTTGTTTTAAATATAGTGGCCATGTATATTTTAGTTAACTGTGAACAAGAGCGTGAAGCTTGAAATGCGTCTGTGGGTTGCAGAACTTGTATTCCGTGATCGCATTGCTGTCATTTAAAATGGAAGAATAAAAGTTGCTTGTTTTACAGTCATCGGGCTAAAGAGTTTCTTGCGGTGCAAGCCTCGGTTTGGAACTGCACCCAGATTTCCGGGAGTTTGACTGTGCACAGTATACCAGATGCAAGATATTTGAACGGATTGTACTTTCAGGCACACTTTACACTGATTAAATGCAGCCAAAATTTTCTGCGGCAATGTTTTCGGACATGTCGCAAGTGCTGATGGCTCCTTGCACCACAATGGTCTTTAACTGTGTGCAAACTGTAAGAACACACAAACATTTGAATAAGCAACACTGACCCAGAGATCCAAGACATGTGCCTTGAATTTCCAGGACATACATTTGACCACCTGAGGCCCCTATGCTTGTGGAGCCCTTGGGCAACTGCCTTGTGTACATAATGGATTAGATGGCCCTGAAGCTGGTGTACATCCCCTTTAAGAACATAGTTTTAAAAAGGAGCATGAAGACATCTTTAATACTACACATATAAAGTTTGGGCTTTGTCCAGCTTTTGCCATAATTCTTCCCGAAATAAGTGATCTTTACAAATATTAGGTAATACGAGCAAACACCATGTGACTCATTTACATGAAGAAGAAAGGCGCAATCTGATCTGTTTTCTTCACTTTTGTAAACAGATCTGTCTCCTTTTAATATGAGCTTGGAATGTCTTCCACTAATCTTTAGACAAATACCTTGTACAAAACATGTGGTATGTACATACTCCTGTAGCTAATTTTAAGCCTGCAAAGCGAAGATCATCCAACTTATTATTACAGGGTTATTCCAGTTTTAGCAGATAAAGCTTATTTATTGTATAATGAAAAATTCTGGAATTTTGAACTATAATATATGTTGCAATTTCTCACGGTTTTCAAGACCCAGGCTTCTTGTCACTAAATGGATTATTTTCTGTTTTATTGGAGACGATGAAAACCTGTCTTGATCATGCTGCAGGATGACTTAAACTACCCAGAAATAAATTGGGAAACGGAAACCTGTGGCTCTCATAAAGGAAGCAGGTTTTTGTCAATAACTAAATATAATTACCTTTACCAACTGGTGCAGGAGCCGATTAGAGGAAATGCCCTTTTGGAATTAATATTAACTAACAGACCTGAGAGAGTAACAAAGGTTCAGGTTGGGGAGCACCTACAAAATAGTGACCACAAAATAATACATTTCCAATTATCCTTCAATAGAGTATTTTGTCAAGGAGCCACAAAAACATTGAGTTTTAGAAAGGCTAATTTTAATCAGCTTAGAGAGGCCCTGATCCACAAGGACTGTGACAAGTTCCTCAAAAATAACAGAACAGATACATGGGAGATTTTTAAAAACATTTTAAAAGGAATCTGTTGCCATTTTGTTCACTAATTAAAACAAGACACTGATACATATTCTTTTTTTCTTAGACATTTTCATTTTCTGATTCTAGATTTCTCAACTCTGTTGTCTGTATATGATTATGGGGGCAGCCATCTTGCCTGAATTGCTTTTACCAGCATTTAGAGAGATGATTTACAGCAACTACATGGACAAAGGAGCCTGTGAACTGGATCAGTCCCATTGACGTCTATAGGAGAGTTTTGTAGGAATGCTGTGAAGAGGTCAGTGTGTAGAGAGGGGACGAGGGAGAGCTGTGACTATCTCCTATTGTGACTGGTGGATCCTGTGTCTATACACATTGGTGTCACCTTTCAGTGTAACCCTGCTTGTACTGATAATGGTCAGACTGCTGAAAGTCTCTCTCTATAGAACAGTAACTATAAGGCCTAGTGGCCAATGTGAAAACTGCAGGGCTTAGGAATTTTTTAAAAATTATTGAAAGTGATATAGAAAATTTAAAAAAATAACCAAAATAACATAAAAACAGGAGTTAAACAATAAATCATTTTGTGATGACACATTCCCTTTAAGTGCCCACTGTGAGAGTTACATAACTTATCAAAATAAATGATTAGAAAAAGGGAAAAAAAAGTGGATCAACAGAGATGTAAAGGAGGCAACAAATAAACAGAAAGCATATAAGCTACTTAAATAGGAGGGTAGTGAAGAGGCACTAGAAAACTATAAGGAAAAAAGTAAATTATGTGAAAAAAATGTTAAAGACAGGAAACCTGGAGATAGAAAGGCAGATGCCAAAGAGAGTAAAACTAACCCCAAAATATTTTTAAACTATATAAATATTAAAAAGATTAAAATGGAAAATGTCCCTTTGAAAAGTAGTGAGGGAGGTATTTTAGAGGGCGATGAGGAGAAAGCAACATACCGTATTAAACCATTTTTTCTTCACTCTATTTACTAAGGAAAATTACCTTCCTGATGATGGGCAGAGGAATGAGGTAAACTCCACCTTAAATGTTTATTGTCTAACCCAAGAAGAAGTGCAGCTCTGCCTTAAAAAGATTAAAATAGACAAGTCACCAGGTTCTGATGATATACAATCCCAAGTCCTAAGATAATTTAAGGGGTTTTGCCACAAAGTCGTTTCATACCTGCTTAATCCAGGTTCAGCTTTCAGTGTGCTCAAAAGTAGGCGTGTGTCATTTGTTTGAACTACATAACATGTGACCCAGCAGGCTTGACATCACCATGCCTTTCCTCACAATGTGCTCACTCTAGTTAAACAAAGGTCTGTTTATGTAAAGAGCTGTGAGTAGTTACAAAGCAGCTGAGTGGTTAGAGATTTTTGCCTTCAAACATATATGTCCTAAGTTCAAACCCCTGCAGGAGTCAAACATATAGATTTTTATTTTGTCTTAATGCACATACCTGATTGAGGTTTCTTTTCTCTTTTTTTATTTGCACTGTTTGACTAATTACTAAGGAGTTCAGAGGACAGGAGAAAAAAGACAGCACCTGGAGTTGAACACTTGCTCAGCAGTGAGTTAGTGTGTTTGATTATTAAGCAGGGAAGAGACTGACAGTAGCTGCCTGAGAGGAGAGGTGTGTCTTAATTGTAGCAGCCAGTGTCAGACAGCAGTTGCCAAAGCAAACAGGATTATGAGGTGTATTAAAAGAGGCATAGATGCACATGAAAACATCATTCTCCCATTATACAACTTACTTGTCAGACCACACATGAAGTATTATGGACAGTTTTTGCCACCAGTGCACAAGAAAGATTGTAGAGCTTCAACAGGTTCAAAGGCGGGCAATGAAAATAGTAAAAGGACTGGGTGGACTACAATACCCAGAAAGATTAGCAAGATTAGGGTTATTTAGCTTAGAGAAAAGATGGCTTTGGGGGACATAATAAATATGTGTAAATATATTATAGGTCAATATAGAGATCTCTTCCATGATCTCTTTATATCCAGGACTGGATCTAGAACAAAGGGGGCATCCTCTACGTCTTGAGCAAAGAAAGTTTCTACACAATCATAGAAAATGATTCTTTACTGTAAGAGCAGTGAGACTGTGGAATTCTCTGCCAGAGGAACTTGGTGAATTCACTAAAAGAGTTCAAAAAGGGTCTGGATACATTTATAGATGTAATAATATAACAAGTTATAGTGACCAGGATTCTGGAGAGGGTTCGTTGATCCAGGGATTTATTCTGATTCCCAGATTGGAGTCGGGAAGGATTTTTTTCCCCTAAAATGAGGACAATTTGCTTCTACCTCATGGGGTTTTTTGCCTTACTCTGGATCAACACTATAGGGCAATAGACTGAACTGGATGGACGTCTGTCTTTTTTTGGCCTTACAAACTATGTAACTATGGTTGTGCCATGCTTCTGTTGTGTTTTTAAGGACAAAATGGCAGAGCACGCACAAGAGCATGAAACCATAATAAAATAATGAAAAAAAAATCTGCCGTATCCATCCTGGATTCTGTATACCATCAGTTTGAACTAAGCCTTACAGATCGTTCATGTAACATACTATACAGCTATATGGCCAGGACAGATTTTTATTCACTGGAAGTAAATAGTGGCAAATATTAGTCAATGACTACAAGTAGAAATTTTAAAAGACAAGAGGATTTAAAGCGCTATTCCCATCCTACTAATTAGCTTTAAACACATAGTTAAAGGTAAAGATTATTACCAAATACATTGCTATTCCAATCTTGCTTTATTTCAGAGTTAGAGCAGTTTGTATCCCCTGTTGTTTACAGAAGCTTCTGTAGGTTACCAACCACCTCTTTCTGTTCGAGCAGTGGTCAGGCTGGCGATGTCACTACCTTCTGTGTCTTATCAACAAGATGCACTTTGCTTCTCCCTCTCTGATCATATCTTTTTTACTTAGACCTTTAAAACGAGGTTGAAGCCTTGTGCCGACCTGTCAAGTCCACAGAGCATATATCTGCATATATCCATCAAAGATAGAGTCACTCAGCAGCTAACAGTGAGTCTTGACTGCATGTAGGTTTTTCTTTCACACTAGGAACTCACTATCATTTATAGCCAAACCTCCTGTTTGGACAATGACATGCCATTTTCAAAACCCCTCCATCAGCAATGTCCTTGTAACAGGCACATGCTTCACACCACACTTATTATGTATTTCAGACAATAATAAATGGGGTGTGGCTTTCTGTAAAGGGAAATGGCATAGCACGTGACTTTGTGTGGTGAAAATATGTGGTAACATTTTTGCGCAATTATTGGAACAAACTAGGCCAACTAAATGATGGTGTAAGCTAGACAAAATGTACCAGATTTATTGGAACACAGTTTCTAACGACATGCCAAATTTATCATGCAGAGTAGGCCACTGTGATAATTTTGGTGTCTAGTCTCAGTTTATGCTGTCCAAGTATGAGACAACATTAGTAAATCTGCCCCATTTAATGTACCCAAAATTGGTCAAGTGGTGCAAACAAAATCATTTTATGACTACATTCAATGAAAAAAAATGTATGAATTTCGAAATACAGAAGTGACAAAACCTCTGAACCTAGTCCTGAATATCAGACCCATAAATGAACTATAAAATCCACAATTTATTGCAAACTTCTTTCAAGTAAAACAGTCTAAAAGACATACTTGTATTCCATCAGATAGGTCCGCAACAGCAGTGTCCATTCAACATGGTTTCTTGCGAGAGTTACTTCATGTATCCACATGTAGCGAAGCGAAGGAAGTGAGACAAACGGGGCGTCACTCACTAAGCGGAAGCGACGTTTCGGAGGCTTGAGAAAGGAGGAGTCGTCCTCCGAAACGTCGCTTCCGCTTAGGAGTGACGCCCCGTTTGTCTCACTTCCTTCGCTTCGCTACTTGTGGATACATGAAGTAACTCTCGCAAGAAACCATGTTGAATGGACACTGCTGTTGCGGACCTCTCTGATGGATTACAAGTATGTCTTTTAGACTGTTTTACTTGAAAGAAGTTTGCAATAAATTGTGGATTTTATAGTTCATTTGTGGGTCTGATATTCAGGACTATACAGTTGGTGACACTAGTGAGAGAATGTCTTACAGACCTATTGATATCCGCACAGCACAGTGCAATTTCAGAAAAAACCTCTGACCCAACCGCCCTTCTAGACCTGAATGACAACAAAACATACTGTAAATTAGAAGTTCACAAACAAACCTTTGCACCTAATGTCAACTGAGAACCATCTGGCAAACTCGGACTTCTGGATAGCATGAGATTACAATGAACATAAGACGACATGTTCCAATAACACATAATGGACGGGTCATTTACCAAAACCAGAACAATTTCTCGGATGCTCATAATAAATGTTCGTGGTTCAAAAAATATTCTTCACAATCAAATATTTATATTTGTTTGCATTTACAATAAATCCCACGCAAACAATAAACCCGAGGACAGCAACGTACGACTCCAATCCCCTCACTGAGTGATATGGTTAGTCACCTACAAAATACACAAACAGCTTGGAAAACATAAGCCCTCAGGCAACCTACAAACAGCCCTCCCCTACAGTGGCATTCAGCTCTGGGTGGAGCTGCTGACAATAATGTGATGCTCATGTCGAAATATTTTTTCAGTAGTTTATTTACATGGACCGGTTAAGTGTACACTGTTTACACACCATGAATATTATTTGGTTCCATTAATAACAAAGCCCAAATCTGGGACCTCCTTGGAGCGTTTACATAGAAGTTCACCTTTGTTTTGTTACCCTATTAAAACAAACATGAAACCAATTAACCAGATCCTAGTAACATGTACAGTAATTCATGTAAGAATTGCAAGAAAATAAACAAAGTCGAACAAAACTCAAAGCAAAAAAAGCTTCTGCTTGAGTTAGACTCAATTTCATAACGTTCTCCCGACTTATTTGGCTGGGTCACTGGGCAGCACTGAGTGGGGTGACAACCAGTGCCATCTATCAATAAACGAACTGAACCCCTTAGCTTTCCATATAGAGAACAATGTATCTATGCAAGGCAGACAATATATTGTGTCAACGCTGCATTTGTCATGTGAAAAATGCCTGAAGGGACAACCTTTGAGATCTCCAGGAAAAGCTGGACACTGACACTATGGGGGACGCGTATGATCAGGTTTTTCACCCTTTTCTGGCGTAAAATGCGCCTAAGTGAGCCGGCTACAATGTCTAATGCCTCAAACGAATGTGTTAGGCGCATTGTTCGTAAGACTCAACACTTTTGACACATTTATAAGTGTGGTTCGGCAAAATTAGGCGCATTACTGCTCGAACAGGAAGACCTATCTCAATGTGGTCTGCCTGAGCCTGAGGAGTCGAAGTGCAGCTATATTTGCTGTTAGGGGAAAAAAAAAATGGCCAATATTTCTCAACTTACACCAGTACAATAATAAAAAGTAATTTCTGATCATTATTATTTCTGATAATTACAAAACTGTATAAAATTAAATTATTTAAATTCAATAAAAAATGTATCATATAACATTTATATAATATCCCAAAAATATAGAAATATCTTCTATAAAATGTATTTAAAATTAAAAGCTAAAACTAATTTTACATTAAATAACCCAGTGATGATGATGATCAGATTTTAAAATTTTTACTACATTAAATTTGAAATGTATATTTGCTGCTCTCACCCTTTATTCTACATATGGCAAGAACCAGCACAGCACAGGTATTGCTGGGACCTGTGCTCCTCCAAGCAGGATCAGTACCATAGTTTCTATTCACTGACATGCTATTCTAAGGACTTTTCTTTCATTTCCAGCCTGTCTATAGCCTTTATACATCTTTGGTGCATTACTAATGCACCAAACACACAGGCGAGGCGCGATGAACTTTAGACGCCATTTCTGACCGCGCAAAAAACACTTTCATACATTCAGGCGCATTATACACTGAAAAATATTTGAGAAAATGAACTTTGATGCACCTAGTTCCAAACAAGTTTCCTTTGATTTCTCTAGGTAGATCAATCATTTCCAAAAATATTCACTAACAATTTAATTTCACTGTGAAAAACAAGACTGCACCAATGTCATGCACAAGGATTAATTAAAACATCAAGTGCAATACCGTCTATGGGTGAGTCTGAGCAGGCAGATGAATGATCATTCGCTAACAGATACTTCTGTTCTATGGCCAGCATAAGATTTTGCAACATGGGAGTTTGATCTCAAATCTAAGAACATAAACTTCATTTATTTATTTAGCCACTGGATATTTTTAACTTTTTTTTTTTAAACTCCTTTTTTTGTCAGCACCCGATGTGTAAAATTTCAATTAATCACATTACAACTTCAACCCCAATTTAACAGTAATGATCAAATATCTTACACAAATCAACATATCCCTTATAAAACTATACTAACCAGTTCCTCTAACCAGACCGGGTTGTTTACCCCTCTTCTTGGCAAGCACCTTTTCCTGTTTAGTATTACCTGCAGGTTTGAATGCTAAAACTCTCATACTTGGTTATTTTTTACGCGATGTTAGGCTGTATTTTTTTTGTCATTAGATTTTTTTCTATAATATGAGGAAAAATAGTAACAAAAAAGATTGTTTAACAGCAAAAGTTACACTAAAATAAGTTGTGGGATTTACATAGTTGATATAAAGTTTTAGGGTCGTCAGGTGCAGGGCATAAAATTGCAGTTTGGGCCGTTAATATTTTTTATTGTATAATTTCATTAAATGGTCTTCAGAATAAGGGGACAGTGAAAACAAACAACTTTGCAATTAGATGTCATTAGCAAAGCTGTCTTGTATTCACAGTGTCCCTTATCTTCTGTTTCTGTTTACACCGATATCCAGTGCTGGTCGGATCCCTCCTCCTTGCATTTCACTAGCTGAAAGCTCATTTACATTCTGTTCGGCCCGCTGTCAGCCTTATTCACGGAGCTTGCATTCCTGCCTTTCACTCAAAGTAAGGGACCGGCACATTTTCACTCTGCACAGCCAGAAGAAACACAATAACACTGCAGGGCTTCTACAATCAGGAAACAGCACAATTGTATGTCGATCCCTGCCTCTCTCAGAGTTAGGGGCCGTAGCAATTTCTCTCTGCACACCCAGCAGAAACACACTGCAGCAGACTCAGAGAGAGGGGGTGTGAGTCTCGGGAGCCAGCATGAACAGTGAAGGGGGGATGATGTCACCCAGCTGGGAGGGGAAGAAACGCCCCTGCATTTCTAGAGTTGAGAAGCTGAGAGCAGTATGAATTAGCTGAACTAAAGAAGCTATACATCACCCTTTAATTTACGTGCTGAGCTCCTTATATGGTCTGAAAGAGACCTCTCTGAGGGCTCACTTTTTCAGAAGGTTTTTTTTTTTGCTGATTTTCCCTGCAGTCAACTATAGGTTAATATATCTTCTTACAAGAAAATGGTGCTCCTGCCTCCAGAATCTCAGCAAATATCTAAAAACTTCCTTAATTCCCCAAAAACACGTAACTCAAGATACTAGAGAATAACTAGAGCTGTAAATCTATCAATTTAGAGAGCCTAATCAGGTGCAAGAACATTATACCTTTCTGTAGGGATCAACAACAGCAAGAGCAGCATAAGCTAAGTAAAAGGTTCTCTTAGGGTGCAGCAAAGACCAAATACCGGTTGGATTTTCCAACCGGTATTGAGTCTTTTTTTGGCACACAGGGGGACGGCTTTTGTTCACAGTTTGTGGATTCGCACGTCCCCCTTCGCACCCACATGTTCATGTTTTGCCCAAAAACCGGGCAGAAGAATTAACATGTTCTAAGTTTATTGTTTCGCTGACCGTCCGGTGGAAAATGCGTGCAGTGGGGACTCCTGAACGGGGAGCATTGCATGTCAGTTTTCTAAAACCGCAAACCGTCTGAAAACCTGACCAATAATCCTTGCCGTGGGGACAAGCCCTTAAAGTATGCTGGGTCAAATTTCTAGAAATGAGTATTTCTAAGGCACATCTGCATCAGAGGTTCCGTTTGAAACCTTCATCATCGTTTCGGTCAAAAGTATGAAAAAAAAATAGCTCAGCGTGCAGCCATATTTTTTCCGTTCCAATAACAGACATCATTACAGAGACTTCATGGACCCCACAGAAGTCCATGTGGTCCATTGGGCGCTGTTGGTGTTCATCATGTAACAGATCCATCATTGCCTCTATGGTGGATGGTCTGAACTGAACCTACGATGCCGATGTGAACCAGGCTTTAGACAAGTCAAGGACTTCTATTTAGTTGTATTTTTCTGAAACTCAGCAGCAGCATCAGATCCCAGAATTCATTCATATTCTAGTATCCCAGGTCATGCAAGGATTGTAGCATTGCCACAGCCGGAGAGCTCAAGTCTAGAGATCAATGGTGTATAAGTAACAAGGGACTGCTCAACCTGAGATTGCTAAAGACCAGAGTACTAAGATCAGCTTCCATTCTTGCCAGAACATGAGGCTAAATACATATTTAAAAATAAAATCTCTAAACAAAATAAAAAAAAAAAAAAGTTTATTTTGGGCAACAAATCCCTTTTTAATGAGCACCAGAAAGAGCCTCAGTAAACAATGGGACCTCAGAAAACTAACCAGGCTTCAATAATAACCACTAACAGCGGCTATGTGTAGATGGAGTATTACAGTACAATCTTCCCCAAAATCAGGTCACTCTACTGCACAGAGACTCCAGTGTTCGGGAAAAGCAGCAGAAAGCAAACACTTCTTTTAGGAAATGGGACCCGGATTTTATGTACTCTCTATGCTAGAATGCAAAGGTCCAATTATCAAGTGCACTGATTAATAAGCAACTCAGATGCAGAACGGCTTTATGGATGACTGACCGTGTTGGGAAAGATTTTTGACACAGTGGAATTTATCACTGCAAGAACCAGCCGCGAACTATTACCCAGGATGCAAAGCAATGCTATGCAGAATTGTTATTGTCATGTAACGTTACTGCACAAACAAACCCGGCCATGGCTGAATTCATTATTACATGTTTTCTTAATAAAAGAGAAGGAAATAGCAAGTTCCCAAGAAGATTAAATAGGTTGTCCTGTGTTACAGGGCCAATAAAATAATTCACAAAAATCACTGTTTATATCCGGTGCGGGCCTAAACTAAACATTTTATTATGTTTACATTGCAAAAGATGGGAATGAATATCTGCTCTGTCATTCAAACCATTAGGATAAGTTCTATTAACTTATAAACTGTGTTTAAATTGTGTAGTAATATGGTGTGCAAATCAGACCGCTGTACATTCAGTGTGGCTCTCCATGGTGGACTTTATGTTTTAGAATACCTAGAGTTGAGGGTCCTAAATAGGGACGGGTTTTGTCATTTAGGTCATAGAAACAGTCCCTATTTAGGACCTTCAACTTTTCCCACAGTAGATCATGGGCTCAACAAGTGTCAAAAAGTACAAAAATACTGCACATGATGAGAGGAGCTGGACCAAGGATGACTAAGGGAATGCTTGGACTGCAGCACAAAGACGGGCTACCAAACTTGGCGTTATTCAGCTTGGAAAAAAGATGGATAATTTAATTATCACATACAAATATATGAAAAGACAGTGCACAGATCTCTTGCACAATCTTTTCACACCTAGGTTTGTTAAAAAGACACAGGGGTAGGTTTCAGCATCATCATAGATGGGAATTCTTTACTGTAAGAGCGGTGACACTATACAACTCACTGCCGGGAGAAGTTGTGATGGTGGATTCATTGTCCATTAATTGCAATGACCTTTGTGTAATGTATGATTTTTCCTATGGTTATACTGCAAGAGAAGTGAACACCTGTATTACATTCCTGGACAGATAATTATCGGTGATCAGCAGCTTGGCGCACTGTGGCCAGTTTATCACTAAAACACTATTTAATAAAAAAAAATGATTGGCTGAAAAAGTACAATGCCTTTGATGTAAAACAAAAATGGGTTCTAGAGAGGAAAGAAGGATAAAGTTGTCCAATTATAAATGATCATTAAAGGGGTTGGTTGTCTCACTACATTGATTCATCTCACCTCAGTCCTGTTTTCTTAGTTTCACTTTGAATTCATGGGCGTTTCTACTGTCTTCTACTAAGCTGCAGTAGAAGACAGGTCTGTAGCTATAGCAACCAGTTCTGGCAGCCTATCAGGAGAGATCAAACAGGTCTGAAGCTATAGCAACCTGAGAAGCTGATGCATCCCATACAAGAGGGAATATCTAGGAATAGGTAGGGCACCGTTAATGGACATATATTGCAAAGTGACTTGTTTTTGCAAGATCTTTAATATAAAAAGCAATCCTTGTAGTGAGACAACCCCTTTAAGTTACAACTTAATCCGGTCCATTGTCTATATATTCCAACCTGACCTACAACATCAACATTTCTGAAGAGTGGAACACTATTCCTAATGTGTGGGGACTGAGCTTGCATGCACCTAACCATATCAACAAGTGGAGTCCCGCCATGTGGAGCCTGAGCACGACGCACCTATGAGGGCTGGTTATACAAAGCCATGGCCGTATCTGATAAAGATGCTCGCTTGATCTGCTTACTAATTCCTCGGATGGATTAAATCCAAAAGTCTAACCAGATACACCAAGGAACGTACTAAAGCATAATCTCCTTTTACGTATGTGTGTAGCGTATGGCAGACATGATAGCAGCTAGTCTCCACCCACTAGCTAAAATACAAGTGAAAAAATTTAGAGCTAGAGCCTACAGTGTTACACTGATGAAAATATGGCATATATGAGTTTTATAATGCCCAGAAACAGTGCTACATCCTATGTACACACGTAAGAGCTTATCCTGAGTGGTTAACCTAAAGGGAAGTAGGATCTCCTTTTCTGTATGTGTGTGTAGTGTATGGGCGACATCGTAGAAGTTAGTCTCCACCTACTAGCTAAAAAGCACTAAAAAATTAGAGCTAGAGGCTGCAAAAGGGGAAAACTGATGCCATATGTAAGACACATAGGGCGACATTTATGAACGGGGCTGCACCAGAAGTCTGGCGTGTTTTTGCCCAAAAAAACTGTGCGCTCTATTTTTAACAAGGCGCACTCCAATATCAGGCCCCTTACAGAGTGCCCACTGCACTTTGTAATGTGCTTGAGATTGGAGAGCGTGCGGGAGGCGTGTCGCACTACAACCATACGAAGCTACACATTTATAGCTTCAGTACGGCAAATCCAGGCACATTACTGTTGGAACAGGTACAGTAGAGCACTTAAAAAGTGGTTTACCTGAGCCAGAAGTGTCACTCTGTAGCTAGAAAGCGCTAAATCTATGACCCGCAGCAGAACAGGTTCATAGATTCAGGCGCATTCGGCACTAATAATGCGTGCAAAAAAATGGCGTCTGGGTGCCAAAATTCATACATGTCACAAATAAAGACGAATAGTGCTACATATCATGTACACAAATGAGAGCTTATCCTGAATGGTTACCGAAAGTACAGGTACACTTCACTAATGTCACCTAATGGCAGGGAATGCTCCATGGAAAAAAATAAGAAAATCAACTCTTATTCTTTCCATTTTTTTTCTTTTTTTACGGCTTCACCGCACACACTTTCAGCTGTTTTTCATCATTTTTCGTTTTCTAAAACCACTGAAAAAACTACTGGAAATAGATTCCATAGACTTTGATAGTAAAGACGTTCTGTAGTCTCCACAGAACGTTTTTTTTCTGCTCGTTTTTGCTGCTGGTTGTTTTCTGTAACATGGTGCAAAAAACGACAGAGCAGGGCAGAAAATGAACTATTGGAGTCTATATAGACAGCTGGAAGCTTTTTGGCATGGTTTTTGGACATTTCTGCTGAAAAACTGTTTAACAAGGTATATGAATTTTGCATGCATTAAAAACTGCCCAAAAAATGCACCAAAAAACTGAAAACCACTGCAAAAAAATCATCTGAAACCCAGATGCTTTGGTCAAAAAACTGACGTACAAAGCAGTTTTTAGGTTTTGGTTTTCTATGAGTTTTTTGTCCTATGCTGTGTAGACCTAGCCTATCACGGCAATGACCATCAGGTCCCCTTCTGAGCTGCAGTTAAGCCAACATTCTAGTATTTTATGCCAATGAGGGGGCAAAATACATGGACCAGATGCCTAAAGATAGGCGTTTTCTCTTTTTGGAGGAATCTCTGGTTTGGCTATTAAGAAACTGTTTTCTTCCTTCCAAAGGAGAACTTATTTGTATAACCAAATGCATAAATGTAAGCCGTTTCCAACCATGCAAGGCTAGGTCTTCACTGCAGTGGACAAAAAAATGACCTGGAAACCAAATCTTAAAAACATTCATAAAACTAAGGTTTTTGTCCACTACCTGTCAATAGCTGCTGAAAAACATCAGGTTTTTTTGGCGCGTTTTGCCTTTTTTGGCATGTTTTTTTACATGCATCTTTTTGTAGAAACACAAAGCATTGTAATTCCTGTGTATTTCTGCAAAAAATGCACCAAAAAACATCCGGTGCTTTACAAAGACTCCAATAGTAAATTTTCTGCCCTGCTCAGTCGTTTTTTGAAACATGTTTCAAAAACGACTGGCAAATAAAACGAGCAGAAAAAAAGACGTTCATGGAGACAACAGAATGTTCTTACAATCGAAGTCATGGGGACCTCTTATTAGTTATAAAACGAAGAACACTGAAAAAAACTGATATTTTTGTGTGCGGTGGAGACATAGCCTCAAGCTCAGTTCTCCCAATCACACAAAATAACTCATAGCAATGAAGCAGACAGGTTCCGCAAAGCTCATACATCTTTCCTGCATAGAGTAGGTGGAATTACCCGTAAAGATAACGTTCCCTTCCCACCCCACTTATCTATTGTTTCACATAAGCAGAGCCAGATTGTTTATTTCTGGGTTCTGAATAAACAGAGTGGTCGCTGCTTTATGTACACATCCGCTCCTCATCTTCTGTTTCATCTTCATTAGTCAGGGCTCTTCTAAGACATTGGTTGTTCCTGGACATGTTATTAAAAAAAAACTGTCTAATGGAAATTACTATGAATTATATTAAAGGGGTTTTGCCACAAAGTAAAATTGATGTGGAAAGCTTGCAAATGAAATAACAAACATTTTCACCATTCATTATTATTACAAATTCTGTACTGTTTTTGTTTTAGTTGCTTCTTTAGTGATCCATTGTTTACAGCTCGTCTCCAGGGGATACGACCAGGGCTGAGAGCTCCTCACTCCTGGTCAGACATGCTCAGACATCACCTCTCCTCTCAGGCAGCTACTGAGTGTTCAAACCCCAGGTGCTGTCACTCTACTTCCGTCCTCTGTACTCCTTAGTAATTAGTCAAACAGTGCAAATGACCTCAATGAGGTATGTGCATTGATAAAGAGAAAAAAAACCCCACAGGTTTGGTTCCTGCTGGGATTTGATCGAGGACCTTTGTGCCTGGAGGCAAAAGCTTTACCTCTCAGCTACTTAAAATGCTTTACATATACAGACCTTTCTTTGACTACAGAGAGGAAAGGCATGGTGATGTCAGCCTGCTGGGGCACATGATATGCAATTCAAAGAACTGGATGCAGGAGGTATGAAATGAGCAAGGCTTCAGAGCACTGAGGCCTGTTCTTCAGGCAAGCTAAAAAATCACTGACCGAAGGACCATCACAACATTTAAGGACATTGTACTTTGGGTGAAATACCAATAAGGTGGTTTGACCCCTAACAACATTTATCCCTTATCAACAAGTTAGGCATGGACGTTGGGGCTTAGACCACTGGGACCCTACTGAACACAAGCACATGGGTCCAACATTCCCCATACGAATGGAGCAGCAACTAGAGAAGTGCTCTGTGGCTTCATTAAACTCTATGTGACTACCAGAGAGAAGCAGAGTAAAGCACTTGGCTATCTTCAGAAGTCCATGAGAATTAAATGGAGAAGAATTCAAGCAAAGGATACAGTACCCACATTTTTGTCATTGCTGGGGGTCCCAGTGGTCAGACCTCCACCAGTCTGTGGATAGGTGATAAATGTTGTTTGTGTTCCAGCTCCTAGAAGATTCGTGAAACCGATAGCGCTGTAATTTTTCTACCAGACGTAAGGGCAATAGTGGTGATAATCCAGTACAATAAAGTCTGGTGCAGGGTGTGAAGTTCATGTAGAAGGACATCATTTCTTCTAATTCCATTATTAAACTAAGAAGACCATGGTGACAACAGCCAACAGTCCACATTTATCCAGTGTGCATTACTTGGCGTAGGTACAAACCTTCTCAGTTACACCAATGGGTCCAATCTAGTTCACGTATCAAGAATTTACACTAGGTTATCTGCATTTGGATCATGGACAAGGACGTAATTCAAGCTTTGTCTATGAACTATGGGCATAATTTAGATTACATAATCCAATCCAGATAAAGAACAGGATTATAAAGCCAATAAATGATTTACGTAATGTGAGTTGAAATGAGAAGAGTGTGTTAATCCCATAGACAACAACAGAGTAGTGAATACCTCTCGGCACGCACACACATCTCTGATTTCTTATTTTCCCGACCTATATACAAAAATACAAATAAACTAATACTAATAATACTAATAACCTTATCTGGTAGAAGTTCTGAATGTGGGCCACATGTGACCGCAATGCTGGGAGAAGGCAAACCTGATATGTCCACATGCATTGGTAGGTAATTAGCCTAAAAATGAAAAACATAAAGACTCACCTCTGCTAAGGAACTGTTGTCCAACATCTGATTTGGCCTAATGAGCCTTCTTAGCCAAGATGTATAGTTTGGCCAGTTGTAATCTATTATGTTTTGCCAGCTTAAAGTGAGTATATCATGGTCTTTTAATGGGCAACTGTAAAGGTCGTTTGTAGGGCTGTCATGAGGTATGCTAATTACAGCTCCTTCTGACCGAATTGGCCAAAGGGCACCAAGTGTTCACAACCAATATAGTAACCTGTCTCTATCCCATCAAGCTGGCAGGTATCCTAATTAGCATATGCTTTTCAAGGGCACCCTGATTGGGATGCCATTCAATGAATGTACGGCACCTGCTAAATCACATAATAGAGAGCATCTTATAGAACTCTATATCACAGCTGCTCCACTCAGTGTTAGAATTCCTTACAGGGAATTTATTGTTTTTTTTTATTAAAACCAGATACTGATACATATTCTTTTATTCTTAGCCAATTTTATTTTCTGACTGTAGATTTTTTAATTCTGCTGTCTGTATATGATTATGGGGGCATCCATCTTGTCTGAGTGACTTTTACAGCATTTAGAGAGATGCTTTGCAGCAGCTACATGGACATAGGAATCTGTGAACAGGAAAAGACCCATTGACTTCTATAGGAGAGTTTTCTAGGCATGCTCTGTGACCTGGGAAGAAGTCATTGAGCAAAGAGGGAGAGAGGGGGAGCTGTGACATCTTCTATTGTGACTGGTGTAATTGTGTTATCTATACACATGCTACCAGTGCTAATAATGAGGAAACTGCTGAAATGTTTTCTCTACAGAACAGGAAGTGTCACACTATTATTAGTGGACAAAGTGAAAACTGCAAGATTTCAGGATATTTTAAAAAATATATTAATAGTGATATGAAAAATGAATAAAACTTAAGAAAAAAATCTTTAAAAATGTGTTTAACATAAAAACTTGAGTTAAACAGTAGGTGATTTTCTGAGGACACATTTCCTTTAAGGCTCAGGTCATATGGAGTTCTTTCAAACAGCTTCCATGAACATCATGTGAAATCCACAGCAGTTTGCACAGTGCAGATTTTTTCAAACATGTATTTGGAATCTGCACTTAAGAAAAAAAGAAAATGAACAAAGCTGATTTGCAGCCAAATTTGAAGCACACAAGCTTCAAATTTGGGGACGAAACCTAGGCGTACATTCCGGATTTCTGTCTCAGATTCTCCAAAGGAGTTTTCTGACGGAAATATCTTTTGGGTGAGCCATACCCCTAGACTTTTAAGTATCCGTCAGAGTATTTCTGACCAGTCCAAGCTTAGAGCAGACAGGATTGACATGTTAGCCCCGGTTCACACGGCTTATTCAAGCCGGAATTGCGAGCCGGATTGCGCTCGCAATTCCGGCTTGAATAAGGGGCGGGGGCGCTGCCCGCTGGCCCCATAGACTTCCATTATCCACAGCGTGTATTGCGCCTGGATAATCTGCAGGTGACTTTCTCCCCGCCCGGCGGATTCGTAGAGCGGGGAGGAGCGACGGAATCCACTGTTCATTATGAGAACAGTGGATAACCGAAATTACAGCGACGGATTGGGGCCATACTGCAGCGCAAATCCGGCGCGCAGTACGGCGCCAATCCGCGGCCAAATAAGCCGTGTGAACGGCCCCAAAGGGTACATAAACCAGGGTACACCATATCCATGATATCACATGTATTATGTATGGTGCCCTGTTGATTTGTGTTTGCCCGGTTTCTAGGTGTCAGGATTAGACTACAGCTCAGTGCTCGTCAGTAGAAGGCATCGGAGATGCTAAACATGTTTGGATGCTGCTTAAATCTTGTGGTTTATCATTTTTTTTTTCTGTATCCCTCTGGAGAGAACGCACACTATATTTAGATTCATTAATTTCCATTCCTGGAATAGATGTTCCTAAAACGCATAGAAAGAAAAACATGGGCGGGCATAAGAATGATTATCATGAAATAAGATGATGCTGGATATAGCTGCTTCAATGACCCCAATTACTGGTATAAAAGTCAACCTTTAAAGAATTGGTCATTTATGATGTATTTACTTTATGTTCACGCGATGTACTGCGGCGCGTACAGTACATGCCGCAGTACATCGTGTCTTTCGGGAGCTCGCGCTGATACGCGCGTACGCCCACGACGAGGGGGGGGGCCCATTGACATTCATTACTTATTCATTACGTATTGTACGAGCGGGTAGAGGAGGCGTGATCCATAGTTCTCTATGAGAACTATGGATTACCATAATTTCGGAGCGCATCTTGCCCGTATTAGAGCAAAAATATGCAGCAAAATGCGCGCCGGAATTACCCCGTGTGAACATAAGGGTCACTAGTATATAGCAGTCCAGTCAGATCCATCAATTCATACAGAGATAAAATCAATGAACTTATATCAGAAGTAAGTATGCTGCAAGGGGACAATCAAGCCTTCCGATTGGCACCCATGGGTGAGTGCTGGACACAACTGGATGACTTTTGCATCCACCAATTCAGACATTAACCCCTTAACGCCGAATCCTATTCTTTTTTTCACGTTCATTTTTCCCTCCCGCCTTCCCAGAGCCATAGCTATATTATTTTTCCACCTAGATAGATGTATGAAGGCTTTTATTTTGCGGGACAAGATGTGCTTTCCAATGGTGTTATTCATATTCCCATAGAATATACTGAGAAACCGCAAACAAATTCTAAGTGGGGCAAAATGTGGAAAAACATACTTGCGCCATGTTTTATGGTGTTCATTCTTCGGTAAAAACGATGTATTATCTGTATTCTACAGGTTCAAACGCATCCGGCAGTACCAAACATGCAGGGTTCCCATTATGTTTTGGTACCGTAAAAAAGATTCCAATCAATTTCTATTTTTGAAATTTGCGTTGTGGCGCCATTTTCTGCGACCAATAACTTTTTTGTGCTAACACCTACAGACTTGAGTGAGGGGCTTGAGTGTAATTTTTATCGCTACCAGTTTGGAATACATGCGACTTTTTTGATTAAATTTATTCCAATTTTTAGGGGACGTGAAATGACCAAAAAAAACGTAATTTCGGCATTTGGAATTTTTTTCTTCTACAGTTTTCAGCGTACGGGATAAATTATATTTTAATAGATCGGATTTTTTCTGATGCAGCGATACCAAATATGTGTAACTATTTTATAATTTTTTTTTAGTAAAATGGTAAAAGGAGGGTTATTTGAGCAGTTAATTTTTTTACACTTTAGAACATTATTTTTAATTTTTTTTACTTTGAGTCACCCTTGGGTACTACACGACCAGAAGGAACGATAATTTTTACAGCCTAATACACTGTATATACAATGCATTAGGGTGTACCAATATGGCGGTTTCCCCACTTCCTGCCTGGGTCCGGAAGTAGAGAAATTGAAAACATAGCAGCAATGGAAGCCTTCACAAGGCTTCCAGGTGCCATGTTAAGCGATCTGGGCCCCATGATTTCGCCGCAAGGGCTCCGATCACAGTGATGAACGGTGCGCGGCCCCTTTTCTCATTGATATAGTCGCCACAGCCATCTTTGACACAGTATCCAAGGGGTTCAACAGCGCTGGATGGCGGCGGTGCCCTTCGGCGCTGTAACCGCCAAGTGTTTGCTGTAATAAGCAGCTGACACCCGACGGCTATGTAGCGGGATCGCAGCACAAAGCCCCTTAGGATATGTTCACATGGCGTATTTGCGGCACGCATTTCGCCGCATATTTGAGCTTTATATGCGGCGAAATGCGCGCCGCAATTACAGTAATTCATAGTTCTCATAGAAAACTATGAAATACGTCTCGTCTACCCGGCGTACAATACAATCGTATTGTACACCGGGGAGAGAAGTTATATGACAATTGTTCGTGGCGATTATGTGCTGCTGATAATAAGAGTTAATGGGGCCTCCCTTCCCCCGTGCTTTGGAATTACGCGTTAATTAGCGCGTGCTTCCAAAACACCCGGCGTATTGCACCGCGTACAGTATGCACCCCAATACGCTGTGTGAACATACCCTTACTAGCAACAAGACACGTATGAAAACTTCCTAGGTCTAAGGGTATGTTCACACGGCGTAATTGCGGGGTGTACAGTATGTGCCACAATACGCTGGGTGTTTTGGGAGTCGCACTGATCAGCGCGTACTACCGCCAGCCCCATAGACATGCATTGCTCACGGCGCGTAATCGCCGCAAATAATTGACATGTCACTTATGTCCCCGCGCGTACAATACGATCGCATTGTACGCACGGGGGGGGACAAGGTGTAATCCATAGTTCTCTATGAGAGCTATGGATTACCGTAATTGCGCCGCGCATCTCGCCACGTATTAAGTGCAATACGCAGCGAAATACACCCGTAATTATGCCTAAAAATAAGCCGTGTGAACATGCCCTAAGACTCTTTGTTGCCCATAGCAACCAATCTGAGCTTTCCTTCCATTTGATTGGTTGCTATGGGCAACAAAGAAAGTCTTAGTCTTCGACCGTTTTCGTACATGTCCCGGTAAGGGTATGTTCACAAGATGTAATTTTGAAGTGTAAATCTACACTTCAAAATACGCCTGATTAGAGGTGTGGTATTTTAAAATCATTTTTCAGCTCATTGTTTGGCACGGATTTTGCGTTGGTTTCGGTCAGCCCATTCACACTGAACAGTACATTTTCCGGCGGATGTTCAGAGTTTTTTTACACTGTTTTTGGATTTGAAATCTGACCTCAGAAGATCTCGGCTGCGTTGGCTACAGCTTGAATTTTCTATTGAGGTCTACGGGGATAGATTTACAGTCGAATTTTGACGGTTTTCAAATCCAAAAAACATGTCAAATTCCAACTGGAAGCCTCGGCCATGTAGACTTACCTTCTCACAGCTGAGTGTTTGCTACAAATAAATCCAATGCAAGCAACTTCTCAGCCTAGGCAGTTTGCTACAGTGTTCATTGTTGGTAAAATGTATTACCTGGAGCATAGCCTGGATACAATTATAGCAAACCTCAGCTAATATTAGCCTCTTCTTAGTTCTAAGTAAAGTCTTCTTTACTTCTCTGACTTTAAAGGGGTTGTCTCACTACAAGGACTGCTGCTTTTTATGTTAAAGATCTTGCAAAAACAAGTCACTTTGTAATATATGTCCATTACCACTGTCCTACACATTCCTAAATATCCCCTCTTGTATGGGCTGCATCAGTTCCTCAGGTCGCTATAGCTACAGACCTGTTTACTCTCTCATAATAGGCTGCCAGCACTGGTTGCTATAGCTACAGACCTGCGTTCTACTGCAGCCTAGTGGAAGCCAGTAAACACAAGCCTGAATTCAAAGTGAAACCAAGAAAACAGGACAAATCAATGTAGTGAGACAACCTCTTTAAGAACTATAGCTAGAGGATGCTTCAATTCAGTATAATTTCAGGTCAGAAAACTGGAACATGTAAAAAGTCAATATGTTCAACCCTAATTGCTGTGACAAACGATGGCGTGTATGTCCTACACTGAGAAGCAAAGCCAGATTGTCAACATCTAGTTTACTCCTTCTAGATACGTTTGCCCTGAGCCAGGGGAGAATATAGCTCAATCGCAGATCCAAAATACAGATTGTCCAGCAATCTGCTGCCACCTAGTGGCCTTGTACAATACAATATAAAAGTCATCAAATTAAAACTAACACTCTCCTCTTAGGATTTACTTTACAGATTCTATCAGTTTATTGCTAAGAGAACTGTTCCCTTATTGTGTTTCAAGATAATTGTAATTATGAGTCCTAAGGATCTAAACATTGATGGAAGGACGACCTTCCTGAGACGGCTCCAAGCCCCGGACTGTGATCAGTGACAGAACAATTATTGACTTTTCCTGCCTTGTGCTGGTTTCTGACTATAGAGATTGGCACAGAAAGGGGCAGCTATTTTTAAAGTGAATCTCTCTGGTAGTCCATGCTGCCCTATGAGAGCAGGATATGACAGAGGGATAGAAGCTGAGCTCTGTGATATATAGGGTTATGTGATAGAGGAGAGAGGCTGAGCTCTGTGATATATAGGGCTATATGATAGAGGGAGAGGAGCTGAGCTCTGTGATATATAAAGTTATATGATAGAGGAGAGAAGCTGAGCTCTGTGATATATTGGGTTATATGATAGCGGAGAGAAGCTGAGCTCTGTGATATATAGGGTTATATGATAGAAGGAGAGAAGCTGAGCTCTATGATATATAGGGTTATATGATAGAAGAAAGAAGCTGAGCTCTGTGATATATAGGGATAAAATTTGTATATGTGTGCGGCACGCACTGGTGAATATTATAGATCACTGGTGCTAGTTGATGGGGTGTGCTATACCATAAAGTATCAAGAACAAAATATCAACAGCACTCAACTTTTTGATGCTTCAATGCAGTGTTACTTTATTAGACAGACGGTGCTCCATACGAGAAAATAGTATTTTTTATGATAAACAAATGTGACGCTTCGGCCAATAAGAGCTTTTTCAAAAAATATCACAATATTAGAGAGTAGAGGGTATATATTGGAAAGCGGCCGTAGCCGCGAGGTGGTAGGAGCGCTCTTGACAACCAAGTACTTAAATATGTACATAAGAAATATTCACATAAAATGTTACATAAAATGTGCTTCTTATATATCAGGTAACACTTGTAAGAACTGCAAGTGTAGATCTTTCCCTCAGAGTGATGGGACTCCAGAGTGTAGCTGTGCCTGTTTACAAGGGTCTGCTCCAATCTTATCTCTGGAGCACATTTCTATTGTTTCCAGGAAGGAGAGTAAAAAATAGCATAACTGCTGGAACGGCATAAATAAAAAGCAGCAAACAAAAATGCTTTGTAGCCAGTTTCTGAAGCTTTCTTAGATCCTGTTTATGTAATACTAGGATGATGGTATTTCCCCCACTTAATGAACTAAATCAATCTTCTTCTTTTAAGGACTGTGTTGATATGTTTGGTTTGCGGAGCTCAAGGGATAGACAGACAGATAGATAGATAGATAGATAGATAGATAGATAGATAGATAGATAGATAGATAGAGACACAGACAGACAGACAGACGGATAGATAAACAGATAGATAGGTAGGTAGATAGGTAGGTAATAGGTAGGTAGAGACACAGACAGACAGGTAGAGTAGATAGACAGACAGATGGATACTGTACATAGATAATGATAAAACATGGAAACAAGTGCGCATGGATAAGGGGACACTTTTTTAAGTGAATGAGGAAGGGTGCCATGCACCGTTTCTCACTCCGATCAAGACACCCACGGAGATACAGCGAGGTCCCTATCAATTTACATGGCAGCTGGAAGCCTTGTAAAGGCTTCCATCACCGCCATGTTTGCTGTTTTAAAACCGCCATCTTTGTACGCTTTACTGCATTGTTGATACACTTGTGACACTTTTCAGATGAGTATTTGAAGTTGATGTGGCCGTTAAAAAAATAAACGTCCAAGTCAGCCTCATGGGTACGTTCATACATATGCGCAGCAATATGCCTTCATTAGCACTGATGAAAACACCCGCCACCTATACACTTTTGTTTCTTGCTGTAAAGAAATGCGATCGTAAAATCATCATCGCCTAAACGACGATGATCATTTTACACAGCACTTAATGACTGCTGTACTTGTTAAATGATTTTACCGTTTTTGCGGAGCATACTTAGGCGCAATTACATGCCAAAGTACGTCCTGCAAATACACCATGTGAACACCCTCCTACAGTTTGCTTTTTGCATAGCAGCACAATAGTGTGCTCCAGTTTTTTTGGTTTCACTTGCTAATTTTGTCTTTTTTTGTGCATATAGACAAATGTCCCACACTTGCTAGTAAAATGAGTAGTATGTGTAAACCAATAAATGTAAACTCAATCCTTGCTACATCATTAGATAGACAGATAGATAGATAGATATGTATGGTGATTTAAAAAGGATGGTGCAAAATTATAGCCTCAGCGTTCACAACCAAGAGAACATAACACAAATGTATTAACATAAAAGGACACACTAGCTATCCAAGTTCTAGCTATACACTACACATGCGCAAAGGGAGTTCCAGTGGTGACAGGGCAGATGTCAAGGTGGCAGTCCAGTTCTGTCCAGACGTGTGCCATGCGTTTTCTCAGGTCATTCAAAGAGCGCTGTCTATACAGACTAGCAGGAAGCCTCCGGGCTTCCCGCTTCTTGGCACCGGCAATCACATGACCACCGGGGCTCATTAACTGTACGGGGGTGTACCCACGGCACAGGACAAATACCAATCGATTTATCCGACCGGTATTTGTCTGGTTTTTGTGCCGTGCACACGGCCGCAGGAGGACGGCTTTTCTCCGTGATTAGCAGAGAAAATCCCTCCCCCTTCACTTGCTCATATTCCGTCTGAAAACCGGACGGAAGAATGAACAAGTAGAATGTTTTTCGGGCGGCCGGCGGTCTGAAAAACCGCCGGGCGGAAAACCCGTGCATTGGAGTCTGCTGCACGGGTTTTCCATAGCGCCTCATGTAAAAGTTTGCGGCCGGTTTTTCAGACAGTTTGCAAAACCGCAAACTGTCTGAAAAACCGGCCGCAAACTATTGCCGTGGGGACAAGGCCTAAGGGTATATTCACACGGCGTGTTGAGTCCATGAGAACATACGATTTTAGATAAGTGTTTGGATCCATCTGTCTGACCCTAAACGGACCCAAACACCCATCTAATAAATAGCATTGTGATTTACATTGCTTTTAATATAAAACACGCATCAACGTTCACCAAATGATCGCTGATGCACATTTACATTGCGTCTTTCGGATCTGTTCCAAGAATTGTCATGTCAATTCTTGGTCCGAAAGACGCAGCAGGAGCCCGATTTAAAACTATAGGGTGTGATCCTGCTGCATCCAACACGCATCCAAACACGCAGCTGCATGTTGGGTATGTGTTGGATCCATTTAGGATCCGATCGTCAATGCGTTGTTTGGATGCGATTTTCTGATCCAACAAGGATCTGAAATCGGATCCAAAAATGCCGCGTTAAAAGCCCCCAAGATCTATTGGGTATTATCAGACCCAGTTCAGCTAGGCATTCAGTGCTGGGGACAATATTTCACCTGAAACTGGGGCTAACATACCAGCCTGCGTTATAAGGGAAATCAGCAAAAAAAAAAAAAAAAAAAAGGTCCTTTACTGCCCTTATGGAGGGCACCATATGTAAAATAAGGAATTAAACATCATTTATTATCTATACCTGTTATACATCTGATGTTTCATCAATAAAGCCTTTAATGGGAAAAAAACGCACACACAGACACAAATAAAATAATACTGATAAAAATAACAGCCCGAACGGCTACTTTTAGCCCTGCCCCCAACAACCCTAAAACTTTATAACACCTGTATATGTCCATGATGTGACAATTATCTAACTTATTTTAGCATCACTTTTACTGTATAAAAAATTTAATAAAAAGTGTTGGTTTTTTTTACTATTTTCCCTCATATTACAAAAAAAAACTTATGTTAAAATTACATAAAAATAAAGCCTATTGTATTATGGGAAAAAAGGCAAAGAAAACTAGTAGAATAACTGAGTGCGAGAGAGTGTTACACCATTCAAAGCCGCGTGTACTGCAAAAAAGTGCCTGGTTAATAAAACGGGTACAAAGCCGGGTCAGGAACCGGTTAATGGGAAAATCCAGGCAAACCTGATACCATGTGTTATGCCCGGTGTGGGCTGGAGGGGACAGTGTATGTCGCATGGATTTTCTCACATAAGCAATGGTTCCTTTTGTTACCAGACTTCACAATTGCCCGGTATCGTGGCTGGGACAATCCCAATAGACAGGCATCATATCACAACAGTGCAGGTGATGTACGTCAGTTTCGGCCCTGTACTACACACAACACTGCCGTCACTTGTTACACTACCTTGGTCTGGAAGCAGCAGTAGAGTTGGGTAAGGTACGGGTGTTTCCGTGCCAGAGCCAAAATCCTCTTCTCTGTCATTGTGCAGTCCACGTCATCAGCCTGCAGCATGACGTCCGCCTTTAAGACCTTCACAGCATAGACTTCATCTTTACCTTTCAGCTCAGCAAGCATAACCTGGAAACAGAAAGCAGAAATCTTTTCATCTTTGACGAACCCGTTCCCATGCAAATCTGGGATTGAAAAGCAGTCACAACACAGGACACAGGAATAGATGAGGACTTCTGCTCTATTATACATCCATCGGGCATAGTGTAATAGAATCCCTTGATTGCAAGATACTGGAAACTTGCAATATCAATAAAGATGTATAATTACATTTTGACCTTTACTAGATCATAGTAACGTAGTAGATAAGGTTAGAAAAAGATACAAATCCATCAAGCCAACCTATAATTCTATAGTGTTGATCCAGAAGAAGGTAAAAATCCCTACAAGGTGGATGCCCATTATCCCATAGAAGAGGAAAATTCCTTTCAGACTCCAAAAATGGCATCAGAGTAATCCCTGGATGAGCGTCCTATCACAGAAGCCATGTTTAATTACCAAATAGTATTGGTCCAACAAGCAGATTATGTGCCTGAGATCCACGTACAGTGCAGTGTAACCAACATGGGCCCTTATGGCACATCCACTGGAAGAGCCATAAATGCTTCCCTGAATATAAGACATCCCCCAAAAATAAGACCTATTGCAATTTTTCAAGCTTAGAAATATAAGGCCTCCTCTGAAACTACGACCTAGTGCAGTCATTTCCTGGACAAGAGGTGCTCATTTAAGGAAAGTGCTGTTACTAGACATGAGAGATTGGGCCCAATGATTCTAAAAGAAATGGAGTCATGAAATTCAGGGTTTGGAGAGTGATGATGATGATCCAGAAGATGATGACATGAATGTCCTTGACTAAATGTTGCTTTTTGTTCATAAATCCCGGGATCGGTAAATGTACCATAGATTGTTGTACATGGAAATAGAGTCACAATAAATATTTCATGGAATTCAGAGTTTGGCTGGTTCTGCTGATTTTTGTGATGACACGATTACAGTATATTAAAAAATGTGAATTCTTGTTCATGGAAAAATAAGACATCCACTGAAAATAAGACCTAGCGCGTCTTTAGGAGCAAAAATTCATATATGACACTGTCTCATTTTCAAGGAAACAAGGTAGATGCAAGTTTTACATCTAGGAACCAAAGCTATGTAGAGAATAAGGGCCCCAGACCCGCCTGATGTTGGGTGGTACCCAACTATCATATCTAGGTGGAGGATGAATGGAGAGGTGGCCGCATAGGTGTGCATCTGTCTCCATTAACATCTATGAAAGTTACACAACAAGTTAAGAAGCTTTCAATTGACATTTACATTGGGAATACCTCTATAGTGGCTTACTGAAGCTTGGGAGTGTCTGTGGTGGTCGTGTCCCTATAGTTCCATACTGCCACTTTTGTTTGAATTAGATTAGATCTGCTGCAGTTATCACACAATTGTTGGCTTGGGAACTATACCGTACGGGGTATTCCCAATATACTGGAGTTATAGGGAAACTTTAAGAACCTGACTGACAGTGGAAGGATTTATATTTACTAATGATCTACTTTTATCTGTAAATTTCCTTTAATCTTGCGTTTGATAATCAAGAAAATCTGGTAGTCTAGCACAAAGCCTTAGGCTACGTTCACACAGCAATTGTTGGGACGTATCTCGCCCCGTATTTCGCGGCGTACTGCGCTCAATACGGGGCGAGATACGTCCCAATAATTACGGTAATCCACAGTTCTCATAGAGAACTATGGATTACGTCTCCTCTCCCTGCTCGGACAATACGCGAGCAGGGAGAGAAGGGACATGTGAATTACTAGCGGCGTATACACGACATGAATAATGAATGTCTATGGGGCCGGCGGGCTGCTGCCCCCCGCGCGAGCTCCCGAACTGCGGCGTAATTGCGGGGCGTAATTACGCCCCGCAATTACACCGTGTGTACATAGCCGTCCTGTTGATCAGGTACTGTTGATCAATTGTAAGGTGTTGCCTTGGTCTCATGATGTTAAAATGTGAACAGCAGGATGAGGAGGACTGTTTAAATCCTAATTCAAATTGATCCCCTAAATGTATTGGGCAATTCAGGGATCAAACACCTGTTGTTTTTTGCCATTAAACTACTTGTGGAGATCAGCAAGTTGTGCAAAAAGTACTGAACATTAAACAGTTGGACATGTGCATCTAAAGTTATCAGATGGTCTCATTTAATTCATCTAAAAAACTTTTCAAGAAATTTTATGTTCATCTTAGAATTTTAATCAAAAGCCAAATTCCCCTAACTTTATGTGAGTAGTGTAAAAGCAGATTTATCAATGTCTTTACATGAAAAAATACAAATATTGATAGAGCCCCTGTAACAATTTTTCCAATACATTTATAAAAAAAACATGGACATTTTCAAATTGAAAAGGGTTTTTATAAGACTTGAACAACATGGTTCCCCTTGTTTAAAGTCTGTCTGGTTCTGTAGCTCAGCTCCAATGAAGTGAATGGGACTGAGCTGCGGTACACCTATAGACAGGTATAGCACAGATTTTCTAGGAAGCACCAATGTTTTCTGATCCCTTATAACCGCATTGATAAGTCACCTACATTATCTTTTCACTAACTTCAAAGCTCTTACCTTTCCAAAACTGCCTTTTCCTAATACTTTGATGAAGTTGAAATCCTCCAGACCTATCTTCTTTGTCTGGTGAATCTTCAGCTCCCCGTTCTCTCCGTTTTCCCCGGTTATTGTCAGCTGACTGTCCGTTGATGCCGTTGCTGCTGCTTTGTGCTCTTCTCCTCGGTTGTCAAATGAAAGTGCTTTCCTGATGTTATTTTCAAGTTCCTTAATTTCTAAATTGCAAGCAAAAGAAAACAACTTTAAAAATCTGAAAGAAATTAACTAATGAACACACACTAAGGAGGACCTGTCTTCTATCCTGACATGTCTGTTTTAGCAAATACCGGTATGTCCCCTGAAATAACCATTCTGGCACTTCTTGAAATTCTGTAATATGCTACTCCTTAATTATTCCTCTTGGGAAAGTATTTTATAATTGACAACCAGGTGTTACCATTCCTGTTGTCAATGGGGCGTGTCCCTACACAGCCTGACCAATCAGTGCTGACAGTGTGAAGAAAGGTAAGTCCCCGTTATCAATGTATTGCTCCATTACCAAAATGGATAATCAAGGAACAGCACACTGCAGGATGAAACAATTACCCTCCATTGTTATTTTACAGGAAATACATCTTTTACAAACAGAAGAGCTGACAGATCCTCTTTTAATAACATTAAGGGCGCGTTCTCACTGCACAGGACAAATACCGGTCGGTTTGCCGGACGGTATCTGTCCTGTTTTGCGGCCGTCCCCACGGCCGCGGGGGGGGGGGGCTTTTCTCCGCGATGAGCGGAGAAAAGCCCTCCCCTTCACATTGAGAAGCACAGATTCCGTCCGGAAACCGGACGGAGGATTGTGCTTACACAATGTTTTGCGGCCGGACCGCAGGCGGGAAAACCGCCGGACAGAAAACCCGTGCAGTGGGGACTGCTGCATGGGTTTTCCATAGAGCCCATTGTGCTCATTTTCAGACGGTTTTTCAGGTGGTCTGCAAAACCGCCTGAAAAACTGGCCTAAAACCTGTGCCGTGGGGACATGGCCTAAGGCTGCTTAAGTAGCAATTGTCAAACATAATTCCATTTTAAGATTCAACCTTCTATACGAGTGGGACTAATACATACTCATAGTTTTGATTAATGTAGGAATATTATGTGAATTGGCCCCAAAAGAGAGATGTGGTATAAACTAATCTGGCTTATAATGGGCATTTCAGAGTTACTTTTGTAAGGCGTTGTTCAAACATGAATTTCGGCAGGGAATTCTGTGCCAAATATCCACATGCATTCCATTACATATTAAATCTGCACTACGAAAAAAAATATAAGTGTCCTGTCACCTATTGATACGGTTTCTGCACAGAGTTTGCACATAAACCATGTAACGTAGACAGGACAAAGATAACCTCCTCTGAATAAGACTAATCTGCGTCCAAAATCATGACAAAAATAAGCAAAATCCATGGCAAAGATCTGAGAGTATGCGGATCGTGGCACCACTGCAGTAGGGGAGTCAGGGATACGGGTGCATCCACGACCTGACGTGTGGGTGGCAGGAGTACCAGGAACATTAAATCAGGATTCTCATGAGGATCCGCAACGTGACCAAGGACAAAGCGTTCCGAGCTGAACTGAGGACGGGGCAATTCTCTACCACCAGAATAAAGAGCACTGTTTGTGGTTGGCTGTAATCCGTTTGCTCTCTTTTCCGGTACAGACACATACCGTATTTTTCGGACTTTAAGATGCACTGGACTATAAAACGCACCTACCGTATTTTTCGGATTTTAAGATGCACCGGACCATAAGACGCACCTACTGTATTTTTCGGACTTTAAGATGCACCGGACCATAAGACGCACCTACCGTATTTTTCGGACTTTAAGACGTACCCCCGTTTTCCTCCCAAATTTGGGGGGGGGGGGGGGGAGTGCGTCTCATAGTCCGAAAAATACGGTAAACATTTTAAGAATAGAGCGAACATAGTCAAAAAATTACTGGGGTTGCACCATGATTTTTATCCTGCCTCCTGCCGAGCCAGGCTAAAACTTTACTTTTAATGTGGCCAAATCATCTAAAATAGTCAGTCTGGCATGAATATTTAGTAAATTAGGAGCTGCTGCAACTCTCCATTCCTGCCTAGCTAGTAGTTCTAGTGCCTGCATTACACTAGCCATGCATGTAAATTGTACTTACTGACTAGGCTAAAAGATATTAGATGCGCTCCCCCGACATGTTTCACCGTTAAAACAGCATCTTCAGGGACAAAGCTTTTTACTAAAAATTCATGCAAAACTGAGTATTTTCGATGACTTAAATTGGCATTAAAAGTTTTAGCCTGGCTAGGCAGGAATTTTTCTATTAGTTTAGGAAAAAAAATGGCAAAAAACCCTCACAAAATATATAATCCCTAGGACCAGATCAGATGTAACTTTTATTAAATATACAATCTAAAAAGGGATGAAAGAACCGACAAATCCCTAACACAATAACCCTGCAAAAAAAAAATTAAAAACTATAGGCTACCTATTCAACATTTGAGAAACCGCGCCGATAAGGGCGCCCCCAAGCCAGAACCTATGGCTAGCTATTCTATCACGCCCTCTCGAACTCGTGTAGGGATCCCATTTTAGCTATCACGGACCTTCCGCTATCTCCTATACCAATGAAATCATCATTCATGAAGGGACATAAGTCTAATATGTGAATCTTATTTTATTGTTGACTATGTTATTGAGTTTCCATGCATTTGGTTGGATGAAAACTGAAATAGGGGAGAAATGCGTCGGAATGGTTGATTCATTTAATAGACCAATGCATACCTGATTCCAAGTAAACACTCCCATATATATATTTTAGGGTTGGTCGTGTTTAATGGTGTCTGACTATGCACACACTGGTAATACTTGATGGGTTCTGATTAGAGATGAGCGAATTTCTCAAAATTTCAATTCGGCTGATTCATCGAACTTTTCCCAAAAATTTGGTTTGTTTACAGTTTATTTGCGATGAATCGCGTTATGAAACAGCTATTTCCTGGCTGCGGAGAGCCTGTATGGTGTTGTAGAACATTGTGTCATGCTCAAATATGCATAGGGAACGTGGTTTGGCATTGAAACAATGCTGTGATTATGACACGCAGATGACAGGCGCCGCTCTTAGAATCGCTTCACACTTCACTTATCTGGGCAGTTACAGGGTCAAACCTGACCAAATAACTGAAGTAGTAATGCAGAATGACAAGGTAATGTCAGTGCCAGCTACAAAGAACTGAGCTGACGGCGAAGATCCCACTGTAGTGTCAAAGATCGCACTCCTTTTACACCGTCATCAGATGATTCCACAGATTATGATAGCACCTGCTCTGTTAAACGCTGATACATATAGCTTCCCACCACCCCCGAAAAGTGGAGAGGGTGTCGGCAGTAATTTTGCGTTGAAGTCACTGATCATTTTGTCCTTCCTTTGATACGCGAGTGTCTGCTTTCAATTGGTCAATATTCCATCAGTATTGCTAAAGCCAAAAAGAAACAGGAGTGGATTAAAAACAGAGCTGACAAGTAAATGGAATGTTTGAATGTCTTCCGTGTTCCCTACAGACTGAACTGGACGAATTTCAGACGTGTGTAGGGCAGAAATACACACACTGGATTTGACACAGAGTTCCCCACAATAAGTGAAAAAATTAACTCTTTGCCACAAATTGCAATATCCCAAAACAAAAAATGCAGGTTCAGGAACAGGTGTGTATATGACATGCACCTGTGTATTTGAAAGGTATTTCACCCCAATAACCCTAAAATCTGAAGTATTTTGCACAGAGTGCAATGTAGTAGAGCTACATAGAGATGCTTGTGCATACGAGACACAGTAACAAGTGGCAGAATTTAACATGGCTGCCCTATTTATAGGGCTGTGACATCACAGAAGCTGGCTGGCTGCCGATGGGCTGCATGTCTGCACATGTCATTGAGGGCGTTCTTTTCTTTCTCCCATAGTTATTTGCCCCATGTCACGCCATGTGCTCGCGGCTGTTATAAGAAAAAACGATTCGTTACCACGAATCGCCAGGAAATTTGAGTTATTGTGTTAGGGATTTGTCGGTTCTTTCATCCCTTTTTAGATTGTATATTTATTTAATAAAAGTTATGTCTCTGGTCCTAGGGATTATAGATTTTGTGTGTTTATTTTTCTCTAATTAAGTGGTATAACCGGGCATTCGTTTATCTTTGGGGGTAGCCTTTATCCCTTTATTTGTTATAGGGCAGATGTTGTTTTTTTAGAAAAAAAATTGGCAATCTGCTTTTTTTTTTTTTTTTTTTAGAGAGAGCTAGTTGATTCTGTTGAATTAGCCAACCAGCTAAATTTCAGTAATCCCTACAGTATCTCGAAATGTGGTATGAAGCTTGCCTAACACAGAAACTGTCCTGTGCCATTAGCAACCAATCAAGTTGCAGCTTACATTTTTTCACAGCAGTTTTAGAAATGAAAGATGGGTTCTGATTGGTTGCTTGGACTAACAAGAAGGTAAAGGTGATTAATTCATAAAAGTCTATACAAAAGTCAATAATATACATTAAAAGATATAGAGGACTCGAACCCTGATCACATGGAGACGTTGGTGCTGATTTTGACCTGTCATCTTCTACTGTTGGAGCACCCGGGACTGGAGGCTGCGTCTCAGCGCCTGCGTTAACTGAGAAATATACAATGTAAGAAAGTGCAAAATATGTAAAATAACACATGTCTACTACAAGACTGCCTGATAGCAAAAAATTAGTCTTGTAAATACAATATTATTTTCAAGATTTCTGCTTGATATTATCGAATGGAAGTTTCTTGCTTACACCCAGAATCTGGGAACTCTGTAGAAAAGAAATTTTCTATGAACTATTCTGATTTCTCAGTGACAGGTCTTACCTTAACTCAGGGACAGACTGAGTGGAGTTGAGTTGATTCTTGGGGCCCGCCAGTGGAATTGCTTCTTGAGGCCCACTAGTGGAGTCGATTCTTGGCATCTACCAGTGGAGTTGACTCTTGGGGCCCACTAGTGTAGTTGATTCTTGGGGCCCACTAGTGTAGTTGATTCTTGGGGTCCACCAGTGGTGTTGATTCTTGGGGTCCACTAGTGGAGTTGATTCTTGGGATCCACTAGTGGAGTTGATTCTTGGGATCTACCAGAGGAGATGACTCTTTGGGCCCACCAGTGGAGTTGATTCTTGGGGCCCACCAGTGGAGTTGATTCTTGGGGCCCACCAGTAGTGTTGATTCTTGGGGCCCACTATTGGACTTGATTCTTGGGATCTACCAGAGGAGATGACTCTTGGGGCCCACCAGTGGAGTTGACTCTACACTTACTGCACATGACTTCTTCACTTTGTTTGTCTTTCTCTGCATTTCCTTCTGAAAGGCAGCCCCAAACTTGCTATGCTCAGGGGCCTATCATAGCATAGGTTCCCATCTGAATTTAGAACACCGTGCCATTAGTAGATGGGCACTTCCCGTTTTGATCGAAAATGTACAAACTCAAAAATCAATCTCAAAATGCTTTCAAAATTCCTATGTTTTCCAATTGTAGAGTGTATGGTTGCATTGATGCTTTGCCAATGCACCTATATACTCATTTTTCAAAATGGATGTGCTGACCATATTTTGTTTTATGTAATCATGAGCAGGGACCCAGGGGCCCTCCGGGAATTTCCCCTGCACACCTGCGGGCAATAAAACCTCAGCTCAGCAGAACTTGATCTCAATGGGTACTTTTCAGGCAATGAACAAGAATCTCTCGTAACCAACACCAACATCTTAAGATCTTGCAAAACTAAAGGAATAGGTTTTGTGTCTCAATTTGAAAAATGCACTTAAACTGGTCCTGTATTGCTAGGATTCAATATCATTTTCAGAAGTTCTCATCTATGGTCTATTGGCTGTATCCAACACTGACTGGAAAAAGGAAGGGGCTGTGCAGCTGGTCAGAGACCCACATTCCTTAACTTCCATCAGCTTCTGTTCACAAAATTTGGGAAAGACAATGATGGGCCATAAAATATAATGCATTCAAATGGCAGAGGGGTATCTGGGTCTACTGCTGGGGCATGTTCTCCATAAGTGTCAAGCTATTATACCTTGATCAGGGTTTCTGGACACAAGGCTTGGATTTGAAGGTCTACATTATGCCCCATCTTCATCTGTCCCATTTTAATTCTAACTTGTTCTGCTCCCCAACCTATAAGAAATGGCCTTTTCATTTTCTACAGTCACAGAACAAAGACATTTTTAAGAGCAGCATTGAGATATAAATAAGGGTGCACACCTCCTACGAACCAATTCCACCGATTCCTTGTTCTTGCAGAAAAAACTAAACCCAGGCAGCACTTCCAAAATTTGATCTTTTAATCACCCTTGAGGAGTTCCCGTGCACGTCAAAACATCACACAAGAAAACACAAGATGGTTGTTTGGAAGTGCTGCCTGGATTTAGTTTTTTTTTGTGGATCACAGAACAGTCTTATTTAAAATGGGACTACTGAGACTTATGCTCTAAATACTTGGCAACACTCCCAATTTTGCTGGGACAATTCCACAAACTGGGTTAAAAATTTCACCCAACAAAGATAGATTTACTGGTAGTCCAGGGTGCAGAAGTTGATCTGGGTTTTAAACATGTTGGTAATTATAAAAATAAACCCAACATAGACCAACAAGAGCTGAAGAACATGGTGCTCTGATGACCAATGCCACCTTTCCACTCTACCGTTTTCTCAAATTTCTAACAGAAATCTGGACCAAATACATTAAAGGGGATTTTCCACAAAGGCACTTCATGTCCTTCTATCCTCTCTTCAGCTTTCAGGGTCTTTAAAAGGGGGCGTGTTTAATTTGTTTGAACTGCATAGCATGTGACCCAGCAGTGTGTTAACTCCTGATTTTCTAGTCAAACAAAAATCTGTGTATATAAAGCGCTATGAAAAGCTACCAAGTAGCTGAGTGGTTAGCACTTCAGCTTAGGGGTTCTAAGTCCCTGCACATAACTGACTGAGGTTTCTATTTAAAAAAAAAAAAAATTGGGGGGAGATAAAAAAAATGGCAATAGACAGACCAAAAAAACCCAGCTGCATGATGACAACTTATTCGCACTGTTTGACTAATTACTAAGGAGTATAAAGGACGGGAGTGGCAGCACCTGGGGTTGAACACTCACTCAGCAGTGAGTGAGTGTGATTACTAGGTAGGGAATAGACTGACAGCTGCCAGAGAGGGGATGTCTGAGCATGTGAAGTAAGGACTGAGGAGCTCTCAGCCCTGGTCGCGTCCCCTGGAGTCGGGCTGTATACTATAGATCACTAAGGAGCAGCTAAAACAAAAGTGGTGCAGAATTTTTAATAATGATGAATGGTGAAAATGTTTATTATTTAATTTGCAAGCTTCCCACGTCAATTTTACTTGGTGGGAAAACCATTTGAAGGACAAATTTTGCATCTCAAGACAGACCTGGGACAAGTGAGTGACAACCCTTTTGGGGATGTTGGCCAATGTTGCTGTAATGGGTGCTCCCATCACCCACGCACCAGATGATGGGCGTAACCTTCTTTCTCATACTCTGGCGGCGAGTGGCGTCACGACCTGCCTGTTATGCTGTGGATGTACTCGCAGCACCACATCTGCCTCACCTCTCTCGTCTTCCGTCACCCATGCTGCGTGCTCCCGCCCCTTAGGGGGCACAGCAATTCTGTTAAATTTAAAGGAACACCGCACCTGTGATTTCCTTTCACCATATAAAGAACCTATTTATATGCCTCTTCCACCTTCCCTTGCTGGATCATTAGTGCTTTTTAGTGTCTATTGAGAAAGCGTTTCCTGTATTATTCCTGCCTTATCCGTGTACCAGTCTTTCTTGCTACCGTCCCTCGACCACGAATCTTCGCCACCTGTCCTGACATTCCTGCCTGTCCCCGACCATGATTTTGCGTTACAATTCTGTATTTCGCTGCGCCTGGGCCATCATTGCAAGCAAGTTATGCCAGGGGTAGCGATATGGCAGGACCCCCGCCGCAGCAAGCCCAACCTGCCTTACAGCGGGCTCTGGTGAACACCGGGACCTACATAGATTCCGCTCCCTGGCGTGGCTTATACCACCGCTCACAGTGCTCCAGAGGATCCACTACTCCTGCCGTAACAGTTGCACACATAGGTTGCAACTCAGCTTACTCAGAAAATGTAACATGCAAGAAACAGCTAAATCTCCAACTTTCCAATGCAAAAAAAACTTTAATCAGGCTGTAAGATGTGTGCTCTACCCTGAACCATCTGTCATTCCTGGATACAGAATACAAATATGTCATCCTTATTAACAGTGATTCTTGGTGACTAACACCGCTTGGCATGTCGCTGCCCCGTGACCCTGTTTAACAGAGTTTGGCTGGAGTTCTGGCTTGGTGAGGGACTCCCAAGATGCATGGAGGGCCGGGACTGTGGGAATATAATCATGATGGCCAATTATTATGTTTTCTGATTGCTGTCTCAGACAAGTATTCCCTCCTCTGTCCCTGAGACTGAATTTGGAGTTGGACAAACACAGAGGGAATTAAGTCCTTAGTGGAAAGCTGGTTGTTACTATAAGAAAATCTATGACTAACTATATATGTGAATAGAAAGAGAAAAAAAATCGCCAATCCTTGACGTGTCCTTGTCAGTCAGGGCCAGGATGATGGGTCGGCAATGGTTTCCTAGGGCACCACCTCATGCTTGTAAGGAAGGGGGCACAAGAAGGTGTGGAACAGATTGAGGAGCTCAACGTGCTCCATACACTGTGGGTACCTGCTGCTAGTTCCCCCTAAAGCTCTAAAGAAGATGGCACAATTACATTTTTTCTCCATTCTATCTATCCAAGGATGCCGCTGGCATCATGAGCCAGGTCAGGGCCAGGCATTTTAATTTTTTGTGTTGGGGGCACCTTTTACCGTATTTGCCTAAGGCACCGATATGCCTTAACCCGACCATGTTGGGTGTTCCCATTAGCGCTTCTAGTGCTGCAGGTCGCCCTGTTGGCGCCCTCCAGATAGTCAGTGATTGTCAGTGCCATGGTCAGGCCAGGAACAAACATGCCCACGTGGAGATGTATGTTCCTGAAAGCCTGGCCATTGGCAATGTCAAAGCAGGGCCAGCCACCAATGATTTTTAGGACCTAGGTAATAAGTAATATACAACTAAGAATATGAATTGGCTAAAAAAGTGAAGGAATCATTATTTTTTTTAAATAACTCATTTTGTCATGATTAAATGTCCCAGATCAATGCCCATTTAACATTAGGACTCACCTTTTTCCTTCTCTGGCCGCTGTGATTTTATCCGGTGTAACTCCCAGGTCGGCCAGTACTTTAGCTATACCTCGAGAATCCACCCACAGTTTGGTGCTACATTAGATTCACAGCGTCTATGTACGTTCATTTTACAAACTAGGGAAAAAGGGATAAAGAATAAGGATACAAATTTTTAGAACACATAATGACGCTTGTATACAATATCTGCTTCCTTTACCAATCTCCTAGATCTCCATAGAAAGGGGTAATCTTACTATAGACAATTATGCCATATCCACAAAATATGCCCCAAATGTTTGATGGAAGCAAGTACCACCTATCTCGAGAACTAAATTTCACCTGGGGTACCAGGTGTCACACACCATGGAACTCGCACCTATCAGACATTCAGCATAGCCTGAGGATAGGCAATAATTCTTTATTGTGGGGAATAGACATTTACGGTTTAGTTTTGTCAAAAGTGCATGTTCAATAAATTGGAGAGTTAAGTAGCTTTATGAATGTTTAAGTTGTTTCCCTTCACTAAACCAGACAACCTGACAACTTATGTCTGAATAAGAATGCAAAAAAATGATTTAAACATTAATAAAATAGAGAGAAAAAAATGTGTGGCTGGACTTATTGTCTAGAGGTTAGCAGCTGCCAGATCCCAAAAGTATGGTTTCACTTAAAAGGGTTTTATCCCAAAGGCATTCAATGCCTGGTTTGTCTTGCTGCAGCTTTCAGTGTGTTCAAAAGGGGCATGTGTGATTTATTTGAACTGCATATCAAATGACCAAGCAGGCTTGACATCCCCATGCCTTTCCTCACAGTGTGCTCACTCTTGTCACACAAAGATCCGTTTATTTAAAAATCTGTGTGTAGCTACAATGTAGCTGAGTGGTTAACACTTCTGCATTTTAGCATAAATTCAAATCTCTACAGGAACCAAATGTGGATTTTCTCTTCTTAATCCACATACCCTGTTTCCCCAAAAATAAGACATCCCCTAAAAATAAGTCTTAGCTCGTCTTTAGGAGCAAAAATTAATATAAGACACTGTCTTATTTTCGGGGAAACAGGGTACCAGATTGAGGCTTCTTTTTTCTTTTTAATTATTTGCACTGTTTGACTAATTACTAAGAAGTACAGAGGAAGGGAGTAGAATGACAGCACCTGGGGTTAAACACTTGCTCAGCAGTGAGTGTGTGTGATTAATAGGCAGAGAAGAGATTGACAGTAGCTGCCTGAGAGGAGAGGTGATGTCTGAGCATGTGCAACCAGGACTGAGGAGCTCTCGTCACTGGTCGTATCACCTGAAGATGTATACTATAGATCACTAAGGTAGCATCTAAAACAAAAAATGTACAATATTTTTAATAATGATGAATGGTGAAAATGTTTATTGTTTGGTTTGCAAGCTTCCCACGTCAATTTTACTCCATGGTGCAACCCCTTTAAATCTAGGGGTAGTTATGGTAAAATTATGGAATCTACAAACAAGGAGTTTGTGGCTGATACATTCGGGAGAGCTTATACCAATGATGTGAGCTTTGTATATTCTTTATACCTGATATTTATTGATTAGGTTATTAGCACTTAGATAATGTTGTACTTGCGCTTTAATATATTTATAGCTTGTGCTATTCCTCATTTCTTGATGGATATATGACTTTGTATTTTTATTTGTGCCCTGCCACGTATCTGTTGTAGTCATATTTTATTATGTTTGTCAAATTTGTTGTCTAATAAAGAATTAATTGTATTTTATGGGAACAAATCCTCCTTGACTTCATTATCTGATCTGGTATGTAAACCCTTTGGAGCGATTAGCATCTCTCTTGACAGGCCCGGACTGCCCATTGGGCAAACCGGGCACTTGCCCGGTGGGCCGCTGGGGTCCGGGCCGCAGGGCTGGCTCGGATCACCCGCCGAGGAGGACAGTGTTCCCCCCCGGCGGGCCCCGAGTCCCGGCGCCGGTCTGTGGCGCGCTACAAGGGCCGCAATGGTCGCATCAGCGACCGGACCCCTGTGGCAGGGGGCCGACAGGCTCCCCTCGCGCCACGGCTGCACGGCCGGGTCACCGACCCAGCCATGCAGCCATATCACGGCCGCCGCCTGCACCGCGAGGTTCAAGCAGCGGCCGAGGCTGAACAGCGGGGATCTACTGATCCGGTCAGTTCAATTCCCAGGAGGCCGCGGGGCAGGCGCGCGATGTGATGACGTCATCGCGCGCCCGCTCCGCGTCCCTCACACTGCTGCTGGCGGGAAGACAGAAGAGGAAGCAGAGACATCAGGTAAGTATTGGTTTTACTTTTATTTATTTTTTTAAAACTACTAGCCCTGGCTACCTATATGCTGCTCTGTCTACCTATATACCAGCCCTGGCTACCTATATGCTGCTCTGTCTACCTATATACCAGCCCTGGCTACCTATATACCAGCCCTGGCTACCTATATGCTGCTCTGTCTACCTATATACCAGCCCTGGCTACCTATATACCAGCCCTGGCTACCTATATGCTGCTCTGTCTACCTATATACCAGCCCTGGCTACCTATATACCAGCCCTGGCTACCTATATACCAGCCCTGGCTACCTATATGCTGCTCTGTCTACCTATATACCAGCCCTGTCTACCTATATGCTGCTCTGTCTACCTATATACCAGCCCTGGCTACCTATATACCAGCCCTGGCTACCTATATGCTGCTCTGTCTACCTATATACCAGCCCTGGCTACCTATATGCTGCTCTGTCTACCTATATACCAGCCCTGGCTACCTATATGCTGCTCTCTACCTATATACCAGCCCTGGCTACCTATAAGCTGCTCAATCTACCTATATACCAGCCCTGTCTGCCCATATACTGCCCTGTCTACCTATATGCTGCTCTGTCTACCTATATACCAGCCCTGGCTACCTATATACCAGCCCTGTCTGCCCATATACTGCCCTGTCTACCTATATGCTGCTCTGTCTACCTATATACCAGCCCTGTCTGCCTATATACCAGCCCTGTCTGCCTATATACCAGCCCTGTCTGCCTATAAGTGGCCCTGTCTATATACTGGCCCTGCCTGCCTATATACTGGCCCTGCCTGGCTACATACTGGCCCTGCCTGGCTAATTACTGGCCCTAGCTGGCTAATTACTGGCCCTAGCTGGCTAGTTACTGGCCCTAGCTGGCTAGTTACTGCCCCTGGCCCTACCTGGCTAGTTACTGGCCCTAGCTGGCTAGTTACTGGCCCCTGGCCCTACCTGGCTATGTACTGGCCCTAGCTGGCTAGTTACTGGCCCCTGGCCCTACCTGGCTAGTTACTGGGGGCAGCCCCAGCTACCTAGCTAGTTACTGGGGGCTAATTATAGGGGTAGGCCCTGTCTACCTACCAAATTAATGGAGGAAGGCCCTGTTTACCTACCTAATGGGGGTCTACCTATTTACATGCCACTTATCTGACATTTTTTAATTTCTAATTTTTAGGGTCTAACATACACTGTTTGGGGAATTGATAGGAAAGTGCGGAAAAAGAGAGGAGTCTAAGATGTATTTGTGGTAAATTCTACAGGGACAAGTAGTGACTGGGATAAGAAGACATTGCATGCTGTACCGGACAGAGAAAGAAATGGAAGGGAACGACTCATCAGGGAAGACATCATGGAGGTTTGGGCCAGAAGAAGAAAAGGAGAAGAGAACAACTCCCATCAGAGATGACGTCTCCTGTGAGTCCCTGCTGTCAGGGGTCATTTTACTTCTGTGTTGAATCAGTGCTGTATTCATGTGATGGTGATGTGATTGGTTGTAGGTTATGCTGGTGCTTATGTAGTGTCAGTGTGGGCTTGTCCCGGATTGTAAAGCAAGCGCACACCTGACTCTGTGATGAGGGGTTTCTCTGCACCACTGTTTCTTTCTTGCTTGTGTGTAGGGAGCTCTCACACGGAGCGGTTTTGGTGCATTTTTTGATGCGTTTTTTTGTGCAGAAATGTACAGCATTAACTGCTCTGCCTTTCTGCACAAAACCGCACCAAAAGTGCGCCGTGTCAAAGCAGCTTTATAGTGTAGTTTATTTTAGAAAGTGGCGAGATGCGAGAACATGGGGCATTTTTTAAGCGGATATTGTATGTGGGCTGATTTTTATTCCCAGCCCGGCCCTGTCTCTTGATATAATAGTGTACACCCTATTTACTTGGCTAAATGTTGTCTGGGCTTTTTTTGGTTATACAGTATACATTGGGGTAGCGGTTTTGCATAATATTCTGATGGATACCGTGAACGGAGATAATAAGGTGTGAATAGCCCCGTAAATGTTTTATCATCTGTCCAAAGGATAAGTGCATTATGGGAAAGGAGCTGTGAAGCTTAAGCGCCCTCTATTGGATATAACAAATCCTCAATTTGCTTCTGACCCGCTGAGTCTTGAGAAAGCAAACAGGAATATTAGCCAAGCCAGTATCACTCATCTGCATACAGCGCTGTTTTGGGATTTTTGTCTGCAGAGCAGAGCGAACCTGGCTGGCTGGGTGGGAGGCAATGAGTGGCTCAGAAAGGAGAGATGTTCCCCTTTCATAGGATAAGTGATCAGAGAATGGGGATATTTGCAATCTCCAGCAGTCTCACAGTTTTAATACTCAATCTTTGCTCCATTTAAGTAGAGGGACTCAAAACTCCCATTTTGATGATCAGGAGGATCTCAGCAGACGGATCCCCACGAATCAGACACTTATCACATATTCTGCACATAGAGGACAAGTTTGGTTTATGGGAGAACCCCTTTAAGAAACTGCATTCAAACTAAACCGTATTAAGATGTGACAGCAGGAAATCTATGACTGCATCCCCCTCTAGTGGCACTTCATAACATCCAGTCATTCTCCATAATTGTATTATTTGACAGTAAACAGGTTTAACATTTGTATACTGGAAATAGTAAATCCTGAGAACATAATGTCTGCAGAGGAGAAACAGTGGGAACGTTCGAGGCTTTTCAGCTACATTATCATTAGCATGCTTATTAGAAAGATGTGAAATTTCCTTTCACAGTAATTTACTGCAAGACATTTAAGACCCTGTCAGTGTCTCTATAGCAACAAAAATATATAAATAGCAATTCTCTAATAGATGTTTATGATTAGAATCACTTCTTTTATGATTGGGAGCCGTCCTACAATTCAGATTTAGGTTTGCAGTGAATCTGAGTGTTAGGTTATGTTCACAAGACGTTTTTTGATCAGTTTTTTGATACGTTTTTCACTAGAAGAAAAATGCAAAAACTACATCCAAACTGCATCCCAAAAACGTATCCAAAAATGCAGCAGCTGACGCTTTTTTGGATGTGTTTTGCATGCTTTTTTGGATCAGTTTTTCAATATATATACAAAGGTTGTAGTTCGAAAAGGTAGAATCTTTAGTGTAATATACTTTACCCTTACATACGTATGTATGTAAGGGTATGTAATATACTAAATCGGCCCCTAGAGGTTTCATTTGATCTAGAAGAACTGTTTGAACTTTAGTAATCTAATGACCTACATTTTCACTTAGAGTGAAAAGTGGTTAAGTTGTAGTGTAAGAGGATGCCTAATAGAGGATGCTATAACAGCAAGCATTTTACATGCGTTTCCTACGAAGCCTAATAGAGGGCGCTATAACTGCAAGCATTTTACATGTGTTTCCTACGAAGCCTAATAGAGGGCGCTATAACTGCAAGCATTTTACATGTGTTTCCTACGAAGCCTAATAGAGGGCGCTATAATTTCTATAAACACCCATTCTATACTAAAAAACTGCTTTTATATAATTCAATACATATAAAAAGTGATTTATAAGATTAAACGCATGTAAAATGCTGTAAGTGCACTCTATTCGCGCTTCATCTGAAACACATGTACAATGCTGTTAGCTCCCTGGGTCATTAGGTTACTAAACATCAAACAGTTCTTCTAGATTAAATGAGACCTCTAGGGACCGATTTAGTGTATTACACTTCAATTTTTAATCCAGTGCATCCAAAACATACCCAAAAGTATGTTGCGCTTTTGGATCCATTTTTTGTGCTCAAAAAGTGCACCCCATTTTTTTTTAAATGGGGATTTCACTTGCGTAAAACATGTCAACTTAGCCAAGTGTCACCCAGTGTATGGAGGGGAGCAGCACACCTCGACGCACGTTTCGCCTATGGCTTCTTCAGGTATTCCCACTGAATAAGTATTCTCTATTCTTTAAGTTATTGTATCATTTATATTTGATCTCAGCCTGTTATCTGATATATGGGTGTGTCTACTTTACCTGTTGTTTTTGGAGGGTTGTAGCAGCATTTTGTTTGGGTGTGTGTTTTGTATCCTTTTTTATATTCACATTTGTGTACTTTTATGGAGTTTTTCTCAATAAAATGTATATATTTTTTACCATCTATGACTAAGTTTTGGTGTTTTGCATTTTGATTGCCATATGGTGCTTTATTATTTAAAGTGGTAGCCCACTTTATTTTTTTCTCCTTAGTAATTAGTCAAACAGTGCAAATAAATAAATAAAAAGAACCCTCAATGAGGTCTGTGCATTGATAAAGAGAAAACCCCCCACAGGTTTGGTTCCTACAGGGATGTGAACCTAGGACCCTTGTGCTGTAAGGCAAAAACTTTACCTCTGAACTACAATGTAGCTACTCACAGCTCTTTACATAAACAGACCTTTCTTGGACTAGAGAGAGGAAAGGTCTGGTGATGTCATCCTGCTGGGTCACATGATATGCAATTCAAACAAATCACACACGCCCCCTTCTGAGCACACAGAGCTGAAGAGCTGGATGCAGGAGGTATGAAATGAGATTGTGGCAAAACCCCCTTAACAATCCCTTGAGGAAAAAGGGAACCAAAACAGCTATTAAAAGTACCTTTTCATTGGAGTCTTGTTGATTAATGTCGGCCAATCTTGCTGATTTTAGCGGGGCCAGCAAACTATCTAATGTGGAAGCCTAATGTTTATGGAGTTAAATGGAAAATTAATTAGCGATAGCTAAAATGTTGTATGTGGCCAGGAAGGTAATTGTGCAACATTGGCTTGACAAGAACCCACCTACTGTCAAAGATTTTGTGAATAAAATCAGCTGGTTTACAGCACTATAAAGATGTCCCCATAGAAAAAGGGAAACAACCCTGGGCTAATTGGCTTGATCATTCAGTGATGTTCCCACCCCCTCATCTTATAAGAGAGAAAATGATCTTCCAATCTGGATACGTGTTTAGGTAAATGAAAACTACACCCTAAAAAGGGACCTACCTGTAACATCTCCTGACAGGTCTGCTTTAGTAGATCTTTGTGTTCCCTCTGAAATAACAAATCTGGAGCATCTTCTCCTATAACTCTGGGTTGTGCTGTTCCTCTGTTATTCCTCCTAGAAATGTATTACTGAATCTGTCAACTGGGTGTTACCATTCTAGAGGGTGTGTCCCTGCACACACTGACGGCCAGCACCGATTGGACAATGTCAGACTGTGCACGACCACACCCCTAACTGGTAACACCCAGCTGACGGATTGCTCATTAACTTCTAAATTCTATAACAGAGGAACAGCACAACACAGAGTTATAAGAAAGATGCTCCAGAATTATTTCACAGGAGACACAGCAATTTACTAAAATAGATGTACAATTGAAACCAGAATTTTACATCCACTATATAAAAAGACCCATCTGCATGTTTTTCTCACTATCTGACATGAAATCAGAATAAACCTTAACTGTTTTGGCCGTGTTCACACGGCTTATTCCCGACGGATTTGTGAGCCGTATTGAGCTCACAAATCCGCCGTGAATAAGGGGCGGGACGGGGGCGGGGCCGGAGCGCGCGGGGGCGCCGCTCCCGGCCCCATAGACATTGCATTGTTTACGGCGCGTACACACCCTAAATAATGTGCATGTCACTTTCTCCCCCCGCGGCGGATTCGCCAAGCGGGGAGGAGCGACAGAATCCACTGTTCTCTATGAGAGCAGTGGATTACGGTAATGACAGGGACGGATTGGCGCCATACTGAAGCGCAAATCCGGCGCGGAGTACGGCGCCAATCCGTGCCCAAATAAGCCGCGTGAACGAGGCCTAAGGTCAATTAGGAACCAAAATTATTTTTATTTGCAAAATGACAGAATAATGATAGAGAGGATTTTTAAAGCATTTTTATTACTTTCTGCAAAGTCAAAAGTTTACAATATATTTTATTAGTATTGGTAACATTGCCCTTAAATTGTTTGACTTGGGTCAAACATTTTGGATATCCTTTCACAAGCTCCCTATGTGTTATACTGTGGCTTTTTGCACGCTGGTGTGAACTAATATCTAGAGCATTTGCTCATTAATATCCGGCACCTGCTATATCTTTCCCATGCAACAAATGGGCCAAAGACGCCTGATGCTGGGACCCAGTATATCTTCCAGCCTTTGAGCAGTAATTGTAGCTTTGTAGATTGTTTGTTCCTTCCACAAGCTTCTCACAATAGTTGGTAGGAATTTTGGTCCATTCCTCCTGACAGAACTGGTGTAACTGAGCCATGTTTCTAGGTCGCCTTGCTCGCTCCTGCCTTTTCAGCTTTGCCCATACATTTTTAATAGGATTGAGATCAGGGCATTGTGATGGCCACTCCAAAACATTGACTAGGTTATACTTAAGCCACTTTGTGACCAGTTTGACAGTATGCTTCGGGTCATTGTCCATTTTGCCCAAGCTTTAACTTCCTGGCTGATGTCTGGAGATGTTGCTTCAGTATTGCCACATAATCTTCTTTCCTCATGATGCCATCTATTTTGTGAAGTGCACCAGTCCCTCCTGCAGCAAAACAACCCCACAACATGATGCCGCTTCCCACAGGTGTGTGTCTAGTTAACTCAGATGTTGTCAGTAAACCTATCATCATATGGTCTGTCTCAAATTGTTTAAATGCAGAGTAATCCTAGTGTGATTTTGCAGAAAGAAATAAAAATGCTTTAAATAATTCAAGTTCCTAACTGACCTAAAACGGATAAGGTTTATTCTGATTTCATGTCAGATACTGAGAAAAACATGCAGATGTGTCTTTTGATATAATGTATGTAAACTTCTGGTTTCAGCTGTATCAGATGTCACAGGTCTTCTTTAAAAGGTTTTCCCGATTCATTGATTAACTTTAAACATGTAGGCAAAGATAAATAAAGAGGATTACCAAATACAATGCGATTCTGAGTTTGCTACCCTTTACAGTTAGAGCAGTTCTTATCTCCTGCTTGTTTACACATGCTTTCTAGGCTACTGACCACATCTCTTTGATGTAGCAGCCCTATCCAGGATGGGGGCACTGCTGTATCTTATCAGCAGCACAGAAACTTGTTTATCTTTCTTACTGATACATTTTAACCCTTTAGAGCTTTGAAGACATGTGCCCTGCTGGTAATATCCCTCCGTCATAAATGTCCCTGTAACAGACTCGGCTAGTAAGAGCAGAGCTGAAATGTCAGTCATTGCTGTAGAACCACCCAAAACCTAAACAGGAAGTGAGAGCCTAAAGCTGACTGCGAGGAGCAGGTTCTGTGACACAGTCTGATGGGAGACCCTATTTATTTGCTGCATTGTTATACCTGAGTAGAACATTTGAAACCTACTGTAATATGGTATATTACACTACCAAGTGTGCATAATCAGGCATCATACATAAATTTCTCCTCAGAGGTATTGTTGTCAGGGGCGTAGCTATATGGGGTGCAGAGGTAGCAGTCACTACTGGGTCCTGCAGCCTGAGGGGGGCATAAAAGCCCTTCTGCCACATAAGAATGCACCAGTATTGTAAGTGGCGCATGGTAACTGGGGGGCCCCCATTTCACTTTTTGCACTAGGGCCCCAGAGCTTGAAGTTAGGCCTCTGATTGTTGTGGAGAGTTGTGGGATATTTATGTAAAATAAAACTTTTCAATATAAACTTCCTGATAATAAAAAAAATTGAAATTCACAGATTCGGGTGACAACCCTGAGAAGACACCGGGCCGTATTATCTCACCTTTGCATTGTAAACCTTGCCTCATTAGACCCCATAATAAAGAACCACAGTGATCACAAAACGTGGGGACTTTGTAGTTGTGGATGCTGAACTTGTGAGGCATATTGACACTAAAACGTTGGGAACCGACCTGGGAAAAGAAGACAGAAAAGGCAAAAACACTGTCTTATGAATATCGTCTCCTACAAAACACATCTGGAAATGACAACATCCACATAGCAATGATCTGAGACAGGACGGAACAATCCGTGCAGCTATTCGATAAGAGAAGGATGGATTTCGTGTCTTTAGTCCATGCAGATCTGCCAGCTGACCTGACCATATTTCATCTGAAAAACTTACTCTGCTTATTTGAAAAGAACTGAATTTTTATGGACTTTGTAGAATATCTGAGCTCTTCCTGCCAATATCTGAAAACATTTCTGTGTGCTCGCTGCTTGCCAGAGGAGAGCGTGGAAAACAGAAAATATTGCATCACCTCTGTACATCTATGGCCATCGTAAATCTGTATCAGTTCCAGCTGCAACCTAAATGTTGTTCCTATTAAAGGGAAGTGGTGTAATCCTACCAGACCCGGTCTTGGATTTTAGTGTGGATTTTGTTGCAGATTTCTTGTGGTTTTTAGTGCCTATTTTTCTTCCATGTCTTCAATGGGAAAAAACTAAATCTACAGGTTTATCTGCAGATCTAGCGCAGCTTTTGCCTTCTTCCATGGAAGTCAATGCTGAAAAAATTGCTGAAAATCCACAATGGATCCAACCCCCTGGGAACATACACTCTAGTATAGTATAGATAGTACAGAGTATGTTGCTTCAGGATTTCCATATAATCTTCTTTCCTCATGATGCCATCTATTTTGTGAAGTGCACCAGTCCCTCCTGCAGCCAAACAACCCCACAACATGATGCCGCTACACACAGGTGTATCTCTAATTAACTCAGATGTTGTCAATCAGAATCTTCCAGAGACATGACATCATCATATGGTCTGTCTCAAATTGTTTAAAGGCATAATCCTTTATTTCGGTCTGCAAAATCAAAAGTCTAATTAACCAACCCAGGGGGATGGATCCATTGTAGATTTTCAGCAATATATGAACTTCACTACAAAGCTTTCAGCATGGACTGCCATGGAATAAGGCAAAAGCTGCACTAGATCTGCAGATAACCCATTTCCTGTCGATTTAGCATTTTCACATTCAAGTCATGGAAGAAAAATCTGCCTTAAAAACCACAAGAAATCTGCAACAAAATCCACACTAAACTCCGCAGCAGATCCATCCTTTGTGAACGTATTTGAATGCACACATGATGGATTTGCTGCAGATCTGCATCCTTATGAGTGGAACTTTTCAATATCTCAAGGCATTATGGGAAAGGAGCTGAGAAGCTCAAGCGCCCTCTATTGGATGTAACAAATCCTCAATTTGGAAAGACCCAGTGGGTCAAAAGCAAACTGAGGATTTGTTACATCCAATAGAAGGCGCTTGAGCTTCTCAGCTCCTTTCCCATAATGCCTTCTGATATCCAGATGCTTCGTGGAGTGCAAAAGGCAATTTTGAATCTCCACACGCCGATTTGGCACTCTTCCTAAGGAGAGATCTTCTCTTTCTGGAACTTTTCAAGTCAAATGCCCTAAAGCTGACATTTTCCTGTGGTGTAAATTTTCTAAAAAGCAACATTGCAGTTTCTGTTGGGGATTTACTGTGGGTTTTTCCTATTGACTTAAACAAGGTAAAATAAGGGAAAAATTTGCACAATCTATGGCAGATTTTACCTGCAGATATTCTGCGGAACATTTATACAGGAAATCCATCTGGTTTGCCTTCTCCCTTACCATAAAAAAAGTGTTGTTATAAAATTTGTGGTAAATCCTTAGTAAGGGTGAATGTACATGGGATGGATCTGTAGCAGATTTTGGTGTCGAATTTGTCACGGATTTGTTAAATTAAAAAAGGTAAATTCTCCAATTAAATCTGTAGATAAACTTTACTATAGATTTTGCATTTTCCCATTAAAGTCATTGCAGAAACATCTGCAGTAAAGTCCACAACAAAATCCTCACCAAAATCAGCAGCAAATCCACTGGGTGTGTGTGAGCCGTAAACCTACAACAAAATCCACAAAAGCAAAAACACAGCAGCCGGCGGCCCATAGACATTCATTACCAGCGGCACGTATACACCGCTGGTAATTCACATGTCAATTCCCCCCCCCCCTTGGCGTATTCGCCGAGCAGAGAGAGGAGACGTAATCCATAGTCTCTATGAGAACTGTGGATTACCGTAATGACTGGGACGTATTCCAGCCGTAATTTGCGCACTCCGGCGCGTAATTACGGACTGAAATACGTCCAGTTTTAAGCCGTGTGAACATGGCCTAAGGTTGTGTCTACACAGCTAATGTTAAAATACAGTTGAAAATTCGATGGTATTTTAATATTGGCATAACGCGGTTATTGGCGCGGGATTGCGCAAAAAAAACCATCAGAAATCCGACCGTAGGGAATCCGTGCTGTGTACACAACAGCTCAGATTTTCTATGGCAGTCTAAGGGGCACTGGTTACAGTCAGATTTTCGGCGGATTCTAAATGCTGAATAGGCCGAAAATCCGACCAGGAACAAGTGTTGTCTAAGGCTAGATCAACACAACACTTGTTAAAATGCTGTCCAAGTCCGATAGCAATTTAACAAATGCTGAACCGCGTTTTTTGGCGCTAAAATCGCGGTGGGTTTTTGGATTTGACGTGGGCCCTGTATATTCAATGTACAGGGCTGACGGCAAATGCGGGCGGTATCCAGCAGAATATGCAAAATTTTTAACCCGATGGTAAAAAAATCCTTTCTGCATAGACTACAGCACGGTTTTTTTCGTTGCGGTCTATGCACCACAGGGCACCGTTGGATTTTCGGCAAATTCCGCCAAAAATCTGACGGCAAAGCTATACTGTGTAGACGTAGCCTAAGGTTATGTCTATACAGGACTGTTTTACCGCTGGATTTTTAAGCGGATTCCGCAAAAGTCCGACTGTATAATCCTCCCCATACACCTCAATAGAAAATCTACACAGCTCGGATTTTTTTAGGTCGGATTTCAAAGCTTATGGTTTTGAAAAAAAACATAGAACGTGTTCTATAATCCTCTAGAAAATGGCGGATTACAGTACTGTTCTATTGAATGAGGCGCCCGAAATACAAAAGCTGTGTCAAAAATCCCTGGCAAAAGACGACACAAAGAAGGAAAACTAGTTAGAATCCGACCAGTATTTTACATTCTGCTGTGTGGACGCAGCATAAGGCATAGGAATGCCAACTGTCTATAAATCCACAGATTGACCATAAAATAGGAGATTTGTCCAGAGTGTATCACAAGGCACTATGGGAAAGGAGCTGAGAAGCTCATGCGCCCTCTATTGGATGTAACAAATCTTCAATTTGTTTCTGACTCACTGAATCTTTAAGAAGCAAAAGGGATATTAGCCAAGTCAGTATCATCCATCTGCATACAGCTGTTTCGGGCTTTGGCCCCTCATCAGTGCAGAGCAGAGGGGCGCAGTTTTTTGACGGTTCTGCTGAAAAACTACCCAGGTGTTTAACAAGGTATATATATTTTGCATACACTAAAAAGTGCCCAAAAACAGTCCAAAAAACTGAAAACCACCCACAAAACTCGTCGGAAACACAAAAAACTGATGTTCCGAGCAGTTTTTAGGTTTTGGTTTTCATCGAGTTTTTTGTCTTATGCTGTGTAGACCTAGCCTAAGACTATTATTAAGCCAGGTTTTTTTCAAATAATAATGCAGATATTAAAAAAAAAATGAAAAAACACAACCAAAAATTATTACAAACTGTGTTTAACATAAAAATATTAAACAATATGCAATTTTTATGACCTATTAGCTTAAAAGGGTTGTCTCATCTCATAATTTCATAGGATGCATGAATGAAATAATGCTGCTTTGCTCTGTCACTTCCTGGTCAAGCTGTCTGTAATTAGCATATAAGCTCCATGTATTCAGACTTCTCTGTTTATCAGTCTACATTAGCTAAATTACCTTCTCTGAGGTCTGGAGAAGCTTCTGAGCTAATGTAAACAGTAGAGTAATTACTGCCTGTGTGATGACGTCACTCCCTGCTCTCAGATAAAACAAACAGCAGGGGGGAAGGAATACACAGGTCGGTCACTTGGGAAACTAGAAAGCCATCAGAAGGTGATAAAATCACTTGTAGCTCCTTAACAAAAAAAAGATGAACAAAGCAATATATTTGGAAAACGTCTTCATTTAGTGTTCCCTACATTTTGAATGCTATTCTTTGTAGTGAGAAAACCCCTTTAAAGTGTTTTTTTTTTTTGTTTAGTCAACATTGCACACAATGAACAATATAGAATACAGGACAATAACTGACCAACAGACAGAGGAGATACCAGAGACCTTCTCCAACAAAGCTGTGAGACGCTCGAGCTAAATATTTACCTCGTCGGGAGTTTCCTGTTTCTTTAGGCCGGCACATTTCGTTATTATAAGCTCGTGGCATCTCTTGTGAACTACGCAAGTGCAAACTGTAAACAGGGAAGGAGAAAGACATGATGTCCGGGACCAGGAATAGTAACATTATACATTGCACCTTATCTCCATAGAATGTTTAGGCCCTGTTCACACTTGTGCCATGGATTCTGTTTATAACAATAGTGCCACATTCATTGCAAGTCAAATATCACCCATATCCCATGGACCTCCCTGACTCTAAATGGGGTCTGTCAGATCTCGCTGCGGTTTCTGTTGTGGATGTAGGTCTATCCTTTTCATCAAATTTATGAAGTAAGCTTAGCGCAAAGCATCCAATGCAGATGTGAACACAGCCTTACAAATGTCATTGTTCATGCTTATTAGTTTCACATTTCATTCTCACTTGGTGATGATATTATATTATATAATAGTTAACTCCTTCCCGATATACATGTATGTCATAACATCTGGTGAGGAGTAGTGAGCGGGTTCAGGAGCTCAGCCCGCTGTACATATGGTAGGTGCCATCAGGAATAACAGCAATCCGGGCCTCTAAACCATAGGTAGGGTGTAATGGGAGAACTGTTACAGCACAATACTCTGCAATATATTAGTATTACAGTATGCTGTAAAGAATTTCAAGTTATTGCATGTTTAAGTTACCTGAAGGACTGAAAAAAAGTGGAAAAAAGTATAATGAAGTTTTTTTTTGTTTGTTTGTTTTTTAAGCTTAAAAATTTAAGAAAAAAAAACAACCTTTTCACATTGAATAAAGCAGCGAAATCCACCACACAAAAGATTTCTGTGCAGACAATTGTGACGTGTGAACAACCCTCTGTGGGTCTGATTTCAATTTCATCCCACTTCATTTTGTGCTATGTTTCTCAATACACTAATTGCAACAAAAAAAAGATAATCCAAATATTCTTCCCTATAAAAGAAAGTCCAAATAGAAATCAGAACATTTTTGCATATAAGATACAATAGAGCACGGGGGAACAAATACAATTCTAAAGAACCAAATCAGAGATGTCAATATAGCAATATCTTCTGAGATGTGCACTCAGTATATCATAGGAATCATCATAATTGGATTCACTAATGTTATATTGTCCTAGACAGGATATCACAGAGACCATGGGCAGTAATGGTGAATATACCTTCTGCCAGAGGCTTTCATTATAGGCCGAGACCGACAGCTCTTCATATTATACAGATAATAAACACATGAAAAGTACAGGCCGTAGACGGAGCAGACTAGGTGGAGATAAGATATGCAATACAGAGCATGAGAAAGAAAAACTGGCAGACACAAACATTTTCCACCCTGTTCTCGTCTCAAACCAGAACAAGTTTACAGAGATGAGACGAGACTTCCCAGAGAGTAACTCCCAATCGTTAAACTTTGCACAGAATGGATGGATAGATAGATAAACAGACAGACAGACAGACAGACAGATAGATGGATAGTTAGATAGATAGATAGATATGTGATAGATAGATAGATAGATAGATAGATACACACAGACAGACAGATATATAGACAGACAGACAGATATATAGACAGACAGATATATAGACAGACAGATATATAGACAGACATATATAGACAGACATATATAGACAGACATATATAGACAGACAGACAGATAGATGGATAGTTAGATAGATAGATACACACAGACAGACAGATATATAGACAGACAGATAGACAGACAGACAGACAGACAGACAGACAGATAGATAGACAGACAGACAGATATATAGACAGACAGACAGACAGACAGACAGATATATAGACAGACAGATAGACAGACAGACAGATATATAGACAGACAGACAGATATATAGACAGACAGACAGACAGACAGACAGATATAGAGACAGACAGATATATAGAAGAGATATAAGAAGACAGATATATCAGACAGACAGATATATAGACAGATCAGAATTAGACAGAAGGTATAGACATACAGATAGTATATAGACAGAAGACAGATATAATATAACGTAGATAGTAATAGATAGATAGATAGATAGATAGATAGAGAGATAGATAGAGAGATAGATAGAGAGACAGATATATAGACAGATAGATAGATAGATAGATAGATAGATAGATAGATAGATAGATAGATAACCTACCTGATCACACAGATAGATAGGATACAGATAGGTATGGGATAGGCTAAATCCACATGTAGCAGATTTTTTCTGAAGGCAAATTCATTGTGGATTATGCAACAATGTGTTCTATTCCGATTTTGCTGCAGACTCACCATGGATTTTACCCCTGCAAAACTGAAAGGGGTGAAATCCATACCGAAGATCTGAAACGGATTGAGATTTCCACACTGTAGGTCAATTAGTGGATAGAAAAATTCTGCAGTATGTGGAAGAGATAGATGATAGATAGATAGATAGACATCAATTTTGAGAAATATATTCTTACCTTGACATTGGTAACCCTGTTTCCCTATAACACCCCTGAAAATAAGAAGAAAACACCAGTAATGCATTTGTAATAAAACTTGTCAGAGAACTGATCAATGCACTTGTACTTTTTGTGATACCAAAAAGTAAAGACTAAATTTAAAATAAAATAGCAATTTTGGATCATTTTTCTTCTCTCACGCTGTATTGTGCCATTCCTTTGTTACTACTTCTGGAAATGGAGAAAAATACTGACACTTGGATGTTACCATTTTCCACATGAACTGGGTGTATTTATGCACAGTAGGTCACTATTACATAGTATGGTTGAAAGAAGACATATGTCCATCACGTTCAACCAAGGGTGGGGCAAATGTGGGTGAAAGGTTCGAGATAAGGAGTTTTTTAAGCTTAGTTTCACCCACTGATGAAGGCTTTGACACCCATAAGGCAAGAACCAACCTGCTCCAAGGAAGATTTCATTTCTGATCCCAGAGTTGCCATCAGACTGGATCTAGAATTTTATACAGCTATATACGTATCAATGTTTTTTAGTTTCTTGAAGCCTTCACCTGTTCCTGCTGTGACCAGCTCCTCAGGCGGCTATTCCACAGATTTACAGTTCTCACAGTGAAAAAGGCTTTTCTTCTCTGGAGATTGAATCCTTTTTTCTCCAGATGAAGGGAATGTCTCCTTCTCTTTTGAGGAGGCTTTACATGAAATAGCTTTTCTCCATGCTTTTGGTATGGGCCGGTTATATACCTATATAAATTAATCGTGTCTCTATGATAGTTCATAATTTTGGGGGCACATAGGGTTAAAAAGGCAAAACACAACACCCAGTTCTAGGTTAATTCTTACATTTCCAGAGGGAATTAACAGCGTGACTTTTTTTTTTTTTAAGCAGCTATTCAAGTATTTTATGAAGAATTCAGGTATTTACTAAAACAGTCAAGTCAGAAGAGCTTTAAGACCAGGCATCCTCAAACTACAGCCCTCCACCTGTTGGGAAACTACAACTCCCATCATGCATTTATATAATCTAGAACAGTGGGAATGATGGGAGTTGTAGTTTCCCAACAGCTGAAGGGCTGCAGTTTGAGGATGCCTGTTTAAGACACTCAGAGGAAACCTCACTCAGTTCACCACATTGAACCATGTCTACACTTTACTTAGGAAACAGATGTACATGACAGTTGTGGGTTTTAACTCTCTGCAAACAAAAATAATGAATCATCAGGTTCAGGAAAACCCAAGAAAAAAAGTAAGTATTCTTTATAAAATGAGAGGATTTGTAGAAAAAAAAATCCCGGGCCTCTAGAGTCTTGTGGAAGACTCCTTCCTGGTCCTCATCTGAGCTACTAGGAGGAAGCAAAGAGTATAAAGAATCGTATTTACTACCACAGACAATGGAGGTGACCCTTCTTTCCTTAATGTCAGTTTAGGAAATGCTGCAACTGAGATATTTATAGGACACAATGTTGAGACGGACCTTAAAGGGGCACTTTAGATTTTTTAGATTTTAGGTGCAGTGCATTGTCTATAAGTAATTACAATTTACATTGATGCAGATTCCCTGATAGCTAATTTCAAATAAGAATGAATCAAATTTTATGTAAGTCTGTGTATGTGTTTAAAGGGGTTGTCTCGCTACAAAGAATAGCTTTCAAATTGTAGGGAACACAAAATAAAGACATTTTCCAAATATATTGCTTTGTTCCTCTGTTTTCCCCAAGGAGATACAAGTGAATTTATGACCTCCCTGGCTATTTCAGTTCCCTCAGTAACTGACCTGTAAACAATTCTCCCCCTGCTGTTTGTTCAATGAGATAACAGTGAGTGATGTCATCACACAGGTTGCAGCAGTGTCCTGTGCTGCTCAGCAGTAAAAAGCTTGATTTATGTAAAATAAACAGAACTGTAATTAGGGCTTTTGTTTTGGGGATCAGATAAGAAGTCCTGTTAGTAGTTTGAGAAGCTAATCTGATCTAATTAGCATCTGAAAGTACAGCACAGCATGGAGCTGTACAAGCATGCAAATGAGTCAGTCTGAACCAGGAAGTGACAGAGTATTTCATTCATGCATTCTCTGAAACTCTGAAGGGAGACAACTCCTTTAAGTTTATGCATGTTTTATGTAAATTTATGCATGCATTTTATGTATGTTTTATGTAACTTTGCTGGAGTACGTATTTTATGTATCTTTGTGTATGCATTTTATGTAAGTTATAAGTCTTTCCATGCCATGAGTCTATAGGATTTTTAGAAATTTTGAGATTTTTTTGCTTTGCATTTGGTTATAATGGTTTTGTGTGTAGGCTGACGTGATTGCAATAAGGGTTTGTTTTTTGCAGCATGAATTATTTACTTCCTTTAGGTGCCATGCTTTTTTCATATATTTATTAACCTTTAACCAAAATAAATTTATATTTTGGAAGTTTCAGATGAACACAATTAGATCTTTTCTTTTTTTACACCATAAATGATGTTGTCGAAGTATAATACAAGTTTTTATGGTTCTCGGAATATGAAATATCTGTATGTTGTGTTGTTTTATTTAATACTTTTATTTTTAAAAAAATTATTTTCATTACAAAAGTATTTTTTTCTTTTTTGTTACTGATAATTTTTAACAATACCTTTACATTTTGTCCAATTGAAATTGTAAATGTCGATTCTTATATAATTAATTTTTTGTGGTCCGCAAGAGCTTAGACTCCGTGAGCAGGGATGGACAAGGTCCGGACACAGATGGAATGGCTCTTCATTTTCGGTGAAGGAATAAGCCGGTGCTTAGCAGGGGAGGTGATGCCAACACAGGGATCATCTTGGATTCTGAGCTCCAGCACGCACCTTCAAACCACTCTGTTCAGTAATTCACAGGCGTTGGCCAACCTATGGCAGCCCTATCAGGTACCCTAGGTAGATAACTTGGTGCTTAAGAGATGGGAGCTGCTGTTTGCTATACAAACTTAAAGGACATCTTGGGCTATGTCTCGTATTTTCAGCACTTTTAGTTTTTTAAAAGCACCGAAGATACGATCGTTCCTGCAGCCCCATAGACGGCAATAGGAAAGACGAGCTGTAGTCTCCACAGCTCGTCTCTTCTCCGGTCGTCTTCTGGCACCGGCGTATTATATATGTTGTATAATACGCCAGCGCTTTTAGTTTTCTTGCCGTTTTCCCACACAATACAATTGTATGGGCGATGTCAAAGACACAAGAAGCAACCGCGGTTCTTTTACCAAACGTGACAACAACCGCATCCTGCATCAGAAGAAAACTGGCCGCTTTCGGGACGTTTTTTTGTCCGGTGCAGTGTAGACATAGCCTAAGGCTTCTACTGACCATGTGGTATACCACGGCCCTTTTGAGGCAACCAAAATACTGTTGTGGCTGTTGTTAGAAATGAGTTTGAAACCCCTATACTACAAAATTTTATTGGTTAAATAATATAAGCTTGCTTCTGGCGTACTTATGGGTTAATCATATACTATTCACGAATGGGTAAATATGGCGTGCCTTATCAAGACCATGAGTTTAGAGGAACCAGTTTGTTATCAGAAGACATATAGAGCAATCTCACTAATATAACAAATACCTTTTGTCCAATGTCCTTGCCCAGATACGTATGTGTTGTTCCACACAAAGTGTTATATTTCTGCTCAGCACTAAATGATATAGACATATTTCCCTTCTCTCTGTGTATTCTGGTTGGTAGTCATTATCCAAGTGTAATTATCAGACTGGACCACACTACACTGTATTTTTACTATTATTTGCATACACTCTGCCATACCCTATACTTGTGTCTATATTTCAGTTGTCTACCGGTTTGTAAAGCTTTCCTTGATTTGCAGCCACCCAGAGGAGCGGAACTCCATTAGCAGTTCCCAAATTAAATTTACATTGACATAGCTATATATTAATTACCTTGTATGTGTGTATTTGTGAGTTAGCAGAAGTCAATATGGCCAATAATCATCCAAATCATCCAAAAGACTAGTCTGCCCATACAAGCAGGTCTGCTTCTACACGTCATGGGCACTGATAAGATTTCCCTATAAAGTGATTAAAGAGGGGTCGTCCTCTATGGTCTGTCATTGCAAGTCATGATCTGCAATGTCTGTTTGGGGATGACGATACCAGCTTTCCACATCTAGAGGCTGGAATTTCTGCCCATTTTATTATTGCAAAATAGCTCTAGTGCAGTCAGACTGGTTGGTGAACGTTTGTGTACAACAATTTAAAATTCTTGCCACAGAATCTCAATGGTCTTTAAGTCTTTACTTTGACTGGGTCATTTTAACACATCACTATGCTTTGATGTAAACCCCTACATTGTAGCTTTGGCTGTATGTTTAGGGCCGTTGTCCTGCTGGAGTGTGAACCTAAGCCCCAATCTTAAAGGAGTTTTCTCACTAAAAAGATTAGCTTTCAACATAAAGGGATTGTTAATTGAAGACTTTTTTCTAACTATATTGCAATGTTCATTTTACTTTAGTCATGAGATAACAGACACAGGCTTCTATGGTTACCTGCATATCAGACCATAATTCTGTTATCTGATTAGATGAGAGAGCAGAGAGAAGGGAGTGACATCACCCCATAGATGGACAGCTCAGTCCAGAAAAAAACAAATTATCTCTACCAAGATTAGCTTCCGTATACAGATAACCCATTGTATTTGATCCTTACAGGACCTATACCTTCTGTTTAATGAAAATTAGCTCTCCTGTACTTGTCAGGATAACTGCTCAGCTAGAACATGCTAATCACTGCTATAGAACCGCCCTCAGTCTAAGGAGACAGAGTGATTGTAATCTGCTTGTGAAACAGCCTAGTGAGAAAAAAAACCCTTTAAGTCTTTGGCAGCCTCAAACAGGTTTTCCACCAGGATTGCCCTGTATTAAGCCTTATCCATCCTCCCATCAACTCTGTCCAGCTTTCCAGTCACTGCTGAAGCAAAGCCTCACCACAGCTTAATGTTGCCAACACCACACTTCACGGTGGGGATGGTGTGTTCAGGATGATGGCAGTGTTGGCTTTCATTCATACATAGGGCATGAATAAGTTTTGGCGCCCTGGCGCCATTTTTTTTGCGTGCATTAGTAGCGTAGAATGCGCCTAAATCTATGAACCTGTTCTACTGTGGGTCATAGATTTGGCACTTTTTAGCTACAAAGTGACACTTCTGGCTCGGGTAAACCACTCTTAAAGTGCTCTACCTGTTCCAGCAGTAATGCACCTGGATTTGCCATACTAAAGCTATAAATGTGTATCTTCGTTCAGCTGTAGTGCGACACGCCTCCAGCATGCCCCCTGATCTTAGGTGCATTACAAAGTGCTGCGGGTGCTCAGTAATGCACCTGATATTGGAGTGCGCCTGATTAAAAATAGAGCGAAAGGGGCTAGTTTTCGGGCTAAAAGACGCCAAACTTCTGGCACAGCCCCATTTATACATGTCGCCCACAGTGTTTGGCATTTAGACCAAAATGTTCAATTTTGATCTTACCTGACCTGAGCCCTTTCTTCCATTTGCCTGCTGTATCCCCTACATAGCTTTTTGCAAACTGCAAACGGAATGCTTATGAATTGCTTTTAAACAGGGCTTTCGTCTTACCAATCTTCCATAAAGGCCAGATTCATGGGAGAATACCTGTGACTAATATTTTGTCACTGTGACCCAGATGTCCTACCTGCTACCTTCGCTTAAAACTGTTCTCTTTGTCTGGACTGTCAGTTTTGGTGGACGGCCATGACTTGATGGGCTAGCAGTTATGCCATACTCCTTTCATTTACGGATGATGGACTGAACAGTTCTCTATGACATGTTCAAAGCTTGGGCTATTTTTTTTAAAACCTAATCCTGCAATACACTTTGTCATACCTTTATCCCTGAGCTGCCTGTTGTATTCCTTGGTTTTCAGGATGCTGTTTGTTTTCTAATGTTCTCTAACAAACCTCTGAGGTCTTCACAAAACAGCTGTAGTTATCCTAAGAATAAATAACATACAGATGTACTCTATTTACTAATTAGGTGACTTCTAAATGCACTTCATTTAGTGGTATCAGAGTACAGTGGGCTGAATGCACACCACATATTTCATTTTGCAAAAATGTGGAAAAGCACATATTATTTTCTTTACACTTAAATACTTGCTACTCCGTGTTGCTCTATCACCTAAAATATCAATAAAATACATTTAAGCTTGTGGTGGTAACGTTTAAAAATAAGGACCACTTCAAGGAGTATGAATTATTTTGCAACCCACTGCACATTGCTGTTCTGATTTTGCTTCATCTCAGTTAGGGTAAGTTTACATAATGTTCTTCAATAAAATATTTGTGTTGTAGTTCATACAACATGTTCATTCTTAAGGAGGATTCAGCATGAAAACCATGTGGATATTTATTACTGAAGTCAATGCCATAAGCGGCCACACATTTAGATGTCTATTGCACACTGTAATGTAGTACACTAGGAATAAATGTATTCTGTACTGTCATTAAAACACTGCTTATATCGTCGGGATACCATAGTCCCTCACCACCCCCCTTTGGGAATGGAATCTGTAGCCTAGGTCTGCAGAACCTCACACCAGTCTCTTTTGACAGTTCTTTGTACAACATGGGCTGTAGCCACATTTATTGCGTTTTACGACTCTTAACATACACAAACCCCGACCATTAAAGCCCAACAGATGTGGCTTATGACCCCCATAGAACCATAAAAGATTAGCTACAAAAGTTCAGAGTTCATTGATCTGTCCACACGCAATAGCACAGTCCGTGACTGCCATCTAGTGGGGATAGTATGCAACAACCCTCATTAGACATCAAGTGCCACCCACCTCATTATATCTTCCAGCATAGTTATGAGGGAGGTGGGGAAAACCTGAGATGGCTGAGTAGGGTATAAGACCCATTGTCCAAGGGTCAGCTTTTTGTACATAGTTTGGGGTCAATCTTTGATTGAGCTGTGTTCCATCTTCATCCCTACCCCGGGATCTGAAAGTCAAGACTTGTAAGTGTAAGGGCTTTCTAAGTTTTCTCCCTTTTTATTTTATAACTGTTTGATGCGTATGTCATAGTCATTGTTTTTGTATTTTTTTTATGTAAGCACTGTAAATCGTTTAATATTAAAGTCACACGGCTTATTCTGGGACTGATTTCAGCCTTATTGAGTGCCGTATTTGCGCTCCAATACGGCTGAAATCAGTCCCAGGCATTATGGTAATCCACAGTTCTCATAGAGAACTGTGGATTCCGTCTCTCCTCATCATTTCGCTCGCGCGGAATATGGTCTAGCGGGTGGGAAAGTGACATGGCCACCTGCGTCGTACCGCGCACGGCAGCCGGCGTAATTGCGGGGCGAAATCCGTCCCCGCAATTACGTCGGCAATAAGCCGTGTCAACTAGCCCTAATAAGATTAGTTCTTGTCGCTGCATGAATCCATTACCTTGAAGACCTGTTTTTTCACCCTGTAACTGCTGGATAGCAGTGAGGTAACCCGGTAATCATTTTTTTTTTTTTTTTTTAAGTGTTTTGAAGTATCTTTTTGGAAAAAAGAGTCCTTCCATCTGATTTCCTTTTTGAGTACTGAAGGAAGGTGGTGGCAGCGGAGATTTTTGGGGTGCTGGAACTGTCTTGGGGTGTGATTTATGCTTGATTCACTACCTGAGTGAAAGAGGTGAGCGCAAGTGGAAATAAATCGACTCCATTACAGTGGCCCCCAGTCACGTGCTGGTGAGTGTGTACGTGACACACATAGATTTTGATTTGTACTAAAAACGTGCCAAAAATGTTGATCTGTGATGCACTGTTAATCCCTCCTATAATGGGTGAGTTTTGGCAGGTCCTTATTCACTTTAAACAACTTTGAGGAGGAGGAAGTTTTCCAGAGTCATGCCACCCAATAGGCACCGACATGGATGTAGAGAAATCCATCTCTGAGGAAAGTGTTCATGTTTCTATTAGTAAGGTCTGACAATAGGTGCCAACATGGACTTTGTAGCACAAAAGTAAAATTAAAGCACACAAAATAGTGATCTGGACTGGGGAGTGACTACCAGGTGGACTTTTGGACATCACATGTTGTCCTTTTCTAGCAATTTCTAACAGTAATCTGCCTATAAAATCCACATCCAAAATTCAATTCCAAATCTTCATGCAATCCTCGTCTGAAAGTCGTCTGTGTCACAGGCAGAATCCGCGTAGATTACAGATTATTAGATTACACGGACAAAATGTCCTCATGCAATCCTTTCATGTGTGAACATACCCTTTGAGCAGTTCTTACTTCCTGCGTGTTTACACAAGCTTCCCTACTTACTAATCATCTCTTTCTGCGCTAGCAGTCTAGGTGATATGATGACCTCACTCCCTTCTGTGTCTTATCAGCAGCACAATAGCTTCTCCATCACTTACAGTGGTGGCCAAAAGTATTGGCACCCCTGCAGTTCTGTCAGATAATACTCAGTTTCTTCCTGAAAATGATTGCTATCACAAATTCTTTTGTATTATTATCTTCATTTAATTTGTCTTAAATGGAAAACCACACAATGAATTGTCATAAAGCCAAATTGGATATAATTCCACACCAAACATAAAAAAGGGGGTGGACAAAAGTATTGGCACTGTTTGAAAAATCATGTGATGATTCTCTAATTTGTGTAATTAACAGCACCTGTAACTTACCTGTGGCACCTAACAGGTGTTGGCAATAACTAAATCCCACTTGCAGCCAGTTGACATGGATTAAAGTTGACTCAAACTCTGTCCTGTGTCCTTGTGTGCACCACATTGAGCATGGAGAAAAGAAAGAAGACCAAAGAACTGTCTGAGAACTTGAGACTCCAAATTGTGAGGAAGCATGAGCGATCTCAAGGCTACAAGTCCATCTCCAAAGACCTGAATGTTCCTGTGTCTACCGTGCGCAGTGTCATCAAGAGTGTAAAGCCCATGGCACTGTGGCTAACCTCCCTAGATGTAAAGCCCATGGCACTGTGGCTAACCTCCCTATATGTAAAGCCCATGGCCCTGTGGCTAACCTCCCTAGATGTAAAGCCCATGGCCTGTGGCTAACTCCCTAGATGTAAAGCCCATGGCCCTGTGGCTAACCTCCCTAGATGTGTAAAGCCCATGGCAGGGTGGCAAAAACCTCCCTAGATGTAAAAGCCCATGGCCCTGTGGCTAACCTCCCTAGATGTAAAGCCATGGCCCCTTTTGGCTAACCTCAGATGTAAGCCCATGGCACTGTGGCTAACCTCCTAGATGTAAAGCCCATGGCACTGTGGCGAACCTCCTAGATGTAAAGCCCATGGCACTGTGGCGAACCTCCCTAGATGTAAAGCCATGGCACTGTGGCTAACTCCTGAGAGTGTAAGCCCATGGCACTGTGGCTAAACCTCCTGAGATGTAAAGCCCATGGCACTGTGGCTAACCTCCTGAGATGTAAAGCCCATGGCACTGTGGCTAACCTCCCTAGATGTTAAAGCCCATGGGCACTGTGGCTCACCTCCCTAGATGTAAAGCCCATGGCACTGTGGCTAACCTCCTAGATGTAAAGCCCATGGCACTGTGGCTAACCTCCTAGATGTGGACGGAAAAGAAAAATTGACGAGAGATTTCAACGCAAGATTGTGCGGATGGTGGATAAAGAACCTCGACTAAACATCTAAAACAAGTTCAAGCTGCCTGCAGTCCGAGAATACAACAGTGTCTACCCGTACTATCCATCAGCGTCTGAATGAAAAGGGACTGTATGGTAGGATATCCAGGAAGACCCCACTTCTTACCCGAGACATAAAAAAGCCTGGCTGGAGTTTGCCAAAACCTGAGAGCCTAAAATGTTTTTCAAGAATGTTCTTTGGTCAGATGAGACGAAAGTAGAGCTTTTTGGGAAAAGGCATTAACATAGAGTTTACAGGAAAAAAAAAGAGGCATTCAAAGCAAAGAACACGGTCCCTACAGTCAAACATGGCGGAGGTTCCCTGATGTTTTGGGGTTGCTTTGCTGCCTCTGGCACTGGACTGCTTGACCGTGTGCACGGCATTATGAAGTCTGAAGACTACCAACAAATTTTGTACCATAATGTAGGGCCCAGTGTGAGAAAGCTGGGTCTCCCTCAGAGGTCATGGGTCTTCCAGCAGGACAATGACCCAAAACACACTTTAAAAAGCACTAGAAAATGGTTTGAGAGAAAGCACTGGAGACGTCTAAAGTGGCAGCAATGAGTCCAGACCTGAATCCCATAGAACACCTGTGGAGAGATCTCAAAATGGCAGCTTGGAGAAGGCGCCCTTCACATCTCAGGGACCTGGAGCAGTTTGCCAAAAAAGAATGGTCTAAAATTCCAGCAGAGCATTGTAAGAAACTCATTGATGGTTACCGGAAGCGGTTGTCCGCAGTTATTTTGGCTAAAGGTTGTGCTACCAAGTATTAGGCTGAGGGTGCCAGTACTTTTGTCCGGCCATTTTTGGAGTTTTGTGTGAAATGATGAATGATTTGATTTTTGTCTCATTCTCTTTTGTGTTTTTTCATTGCAAGCAAAATAAATGAATATATTAATACCAAAGAATTAGTGATTGCAATCATTTTCAGGAAGAAACGGAGTATTATCTGACAGAATTGCAGGGGTGCCCATACTTTTGGCCACCACTGTATCTTATCTTTCCATGGAGAAGACAATTGACCCTTAGGGTGCGTGTACGTGGCAAAGACCAAATAATGGTCAGATTTCCCAGCCGGTATTTTGTATCTTTTTGGCACGCAAGGGGACGGCTTTTGTCTGTGGTTTGCGGATTTAAGCAGTCTCCCTTTGCACCTAAATATTCATGTTCTGCCCAAAAATCGGGCAGAAGAATGAACATGTTCTAAGTTTTTCGTTACATTGTCAGTTTCAAAAACCGTCCGGTGGAAAATCTGTGCAGTGGGGACTGCTGAACAGATTTTCTATTAAAGTCTAGGGGGGAGCGTTGCTTGTCGGTTTACAGATGGTTTGTAAAACCGCAAACCTTCTGAAAAACCAACCAATAACCTATGTTTACACGGCTTATTTTGGGACACATTTCGCCAGGTATTTCACCGCATATTAAGCACAATACGCGGCGAAACGCACCCCGCAATTACGATAATCCATAGCTCTCATAGAGAGCTATCGTATTGTACGCGCGGGGAGATGTCACATGTCAATTACTTGCGGCATTTACGTTCTGCGAGTAATGCATGTCTATTGGGCCGGTGGGCTGCCAGTCTCTCCGTGCCTCAGGAGTACGCGCTCAGGATCAGCACTAGCTCCCGAAACACACGATGTATTGCGGTGCGTACTGTACGCGATGCAATACACTGTGTGAACATACCCTTTGAGTTACTGACCTAGGAGCAGCTGTGTACCATCCTGTCAGGTCTGCAGAGCACATTTATGTGTAATTACATGAAAGGTAACAGTCACTCAGCAGGTAGTAATGTGTCTAAGCAGCATGTAAGTTTTTCTCTCTCACTAGAAGCTTTCGCTTCTAACAATTAAAGCTCTGCTAGCTCACATTTTAGCCCCCATCCTGCTTGGGCAGCGTTGTAGTTTTTCACAACCGCTCCATCAGTAATGTCCCTGTAACATGTAACAGGTTCAGCTAGGAATAGGAGCTAGCAGAGCTAAAATGTCAGTTACTGTAGATCCACCCACAATCTGCACAGAACCTGAAGAGGCTGTGAAAAGTGAAAACAGTCAGATTGAAAAACCCCTTTAAAGAGAACCTGTTACATAGTTTATGCCCCCCTTGCTGAGGACAGCACAAGCTAGTGACAGTCCTGCTGTTTCCAGCACTGTGCCCCTTATTCTGTAAGATACAATAGCCCACCCTATGTTAGCCCCGCCTACCCGACAGTGTTTCACATGCTTCTATCTATTCAAAGTAATAGGTTAATCAGTTGTGAGGTGGGCGGGGCTAGCCTCAGGTGGGCGGGGGCATGAATTAAACTGACTTTTCTAGTTGAAAACTGCAGATTTGAGCATTAAATGCTCTAAAACTGCTGCATCTTACGGAATAAGGGGCACAGTGCTGGAAACAGCAGGTCTGACACTGGCTTGTGCTGTCCTCAGCCAGGGGGGGGCATCACCTATGTGACAGGTTTCCGTTAAATGGAGGAGAGCAGAAGTTGACATCAATCAACTATAAAGTGAAAAGGATCTACAACATGAATACCCCCATCTGTACTAAGCTTTTTAGTTGCAGTTTTGATTCCACTTAACAAGAGAAGTCATTGCATTTCCCGAGTGTGTGCATGAATGATCTATTCCCAACTTTGACTTCAAAAAACCTAAACATGTGAATACAACAGAGAAGACAAGAAGACTTTCCCGTAAATGCATAACCCACGATATAACCCGTCTTACCATATAAAATCTCTGCAGTGTGAACAATACGTTGGTTGCCTAAGGTAGGTTGCCATAAACTTGTGCCCGTTTACTTGATGAACCCTACGTCGTACGGCCCCCTGCCTCTTCCTGGGGCCCACTCGCTCCCTGAATACTCGCTCTTCATTTTCTTTAGGAGCTGAAAAGAAAGAGAAATATTAAAATTTAGCACAAATGTAAAATTATTCCTGTAATAACAGCAAGTAATGCAATATTCTTACGCCTGTACATAGTCTGATCCTGCAGTCATATCCCCTTCCTTCTGTGCACTGGTTTTAGCTAATCCTCTACAAGTAAGGAGCACCTGGAAGAGACAGTAACTGCTGTATTGTACTACAGTGCATCGGTTTTCATTTTGTTACCATGGAGACACATAGTTCTGCATAGAAACTGTATACACATAGCAGCCGGACATTTTTAACGAAAAAAGTTTGCAATGTTGTTTCAATGGAAAAACCAAAAAGTGGCTTTGATGGGCATCCGTGAGATGAGATCTGTACTGTTTCCACCAGAGGCGTAATTTAAAGCTCCCGGGCCCCAATGCAAAAGCCATAAAAGGGCTCTCACCTACCATGCGTGATTTATAAAACTGGTATCTCCTTATGGGGTAGAGAGGCCTTTGGGGCACAGGTTTGCGGACAGTTTTTTTTAGACGGTTTGCGGTTTTGCAGACCGTCTGAAAAACTGGCCGCAAACGAGCTCAACGGGCTCCTATCGAAAACCCGTGCAGCAGTCCCCACTGCACGGGTTTTCCGTCTGTGGGCCGCCCGAAAAGCATTCAACATGCACATTCTTCCGTCCGGTTTTCAGACGGAATATGTGCAAGTGAATGTGAAGGGGGAGGGCTCATCGCGGAGAAAAGCCGTCCCCCCGCGGCCGTGGGGACGGCACACAAACTGGACAAACCGACCGATATTTGTCCATTGCCGTGTAAACGGGCCCTAAGGCTCCAGGGCCCGGTAGCGATTGCTACCTCTGCACCCCCTATAGCTACGCCCTTGGATTCCACCTGCTCAAAGCCCAAATCACTTCGCTGGAGTCTCTAACAATAGAGGCTTTATCCATCACAGAGGTTATCCAGGAAAAGACGGTCCGGTCGTTCCACAGAGCATCATGGTCCATACAAAGCCACAAGTAAATGTAGTCCTCCTACTAAATATGTGAGTTTGGTCCTAATAAATGGCTGCAGTGATTGGGTGGCATCAGCTTGGTGGCTTTTACAACAGGATGGCCATAAACAGGAGAAAGTTATCGGCTGCCATAAATAATTGTGATTGCTGGATATGAAAAGCCAATATTCTTGTGTAAGGGAGATGTCAAGCTGCATTTACGGCGTCTGTCAGTGAGGCTTTCCCAACATTTATATTTATGAGGGATGCGGGTGTAAAGGCGTACAGTGTCACTCATAGGTCTTTATGATAAATAAATGTATACTGTGTAGTACATGTTCTTTACCTGATGCCACTGTATGGAATAGTGCAGCGGATGACGCTGTTCACATGTGAAACATTTATCTTATATGAATGTCCTATTATTCAATATCTAACCTAATTATCTATACTATATACTAATTTATCATCGATATTCTATCTACTAGTATTTCTCTCATCTATTTAACTAATATTCTATCTATATTATTTCTACTTCTATCATGTTCTCATACTAGTATCTATCTTTCTATGTATCTCAAACCTATTTCATATATATTTATCCATTACATATTTATCTATAGTATTTATCTCTCATATCTATCTTTTTTTAATAGAAGGGTTTTTTTTAGTAAGAAAAAGCATCTGTCTTCCTCATACAAAGTACAATAACTCCAATATACATTTTTTACTGTAGAAAAATGAAAGTTGTGCACAACATCTGCAAGATACATAGCAATAACAACAGCACATTACACAGGACAGGTAGCCTCTCCCGACATTTTTATAATAAACCATGAGACATGTTTAATTTCTGCAGTGAAAACACATAATCTTCATTACTATATTGCAAACTTTGGTTTGTGCCAGGATGGATCATAATCTCACTTTCCACTACAGAGGACCAAACTAGTGGTCACAAAATATTGTGTTCTATCATTCTATTTATCTATCTCATATTTTATCCATATATCTTTCTGATGAAGTAAAGTGTTCCCTTTTAAGAGGAGCTAGCACTGTATTCCTTACTGTAACAGGGCAGCTCAGTTGAGGGACAAACAGCGGAGAAACAGCAGAGTAAAGCCGACCCCCGGCGGCCGTGTGCACAGCCCGAGAACAGTACAAATACCGGTCGGATAAACCGACCGGTATTTGTCCTGTGCCATGTAAACGGCCCCATAAGGTACAATAAGGTAGTAGCTGTGAGTGGATACAGCCCCTAGTTAGGGTGCGTTCATACGGCAATGGACAAATACCGCGGTTTATCCGACCGATATTTGTCCGGTTTGTGTGCCGTGCACGCGGCCGTGGGGGTGGAGAAAAGCCCTCCCCCTTCACATTGACATGCACATATTCCGTCTGAAAAACGGACGGAAGAGTGTGTATGATCAACGTTCTTCAGGCGGCCCGCAGGCGGAAAAACTGCCGGGCGGAAAACCCGTGCAGTGGGGACTGCTGCACGGGTTTTCCATAAAGCCCCGTTGTGCTCATTTTCGGCCGGTTTTTCAGGCGATCTGCAAAACCGCAAACCGCCTGAAAAAACCGTCCGAAAACACGTGCCGTGGGGACATGCCGTTATAGAGTTGAAATCAACTTGAAAAATATGCAATGAACGCAGAACTCTAAAAAGTTCCAAAAAAGATACCATTTATTCCAAACAGACAAAATAAAGTACAATGAGAGGACTGAAACATTGTCTCCTCCTGAATATGGAATAAAATGGTTTTTTTTGGAGTGCTGCAGTCATTGGATATCTCGTATCTATCTATCTATCTTTAAAGGGGTTGTCTCACTACAGGTATTGCTTTTTATGTTAAAGATCTTGCAAGAACAAGTCACTTTGCAATATGTGTCCATTAACAGTGTCCTACTATTCCTAGTATCCTCTCTTAGGATGCATCGCTCCTCATTGTAATGTGCTTTGTTATCCTTAGGCTGCCGCATGGTTGCTATAGCTACAGACCTGGCTTCTACTGCAGCCTAGTGGAAGCCAGTAAACACGCCCCTGAATTCAAAATGAAACCAAGAAAACAGGACTGAGGTAAGATGGATCAATGTAGTGAGACAACCCCTTTAAGTCTATCTATCTATCCTTGTGATGAGGTAAAGTGTTCCCCTTTAAAAGCAGCAGGCAGTATAATTTTGCAGAAGTCTCTGCCCTTACTGTGCCAGGTCAGGCGAGGGAACATTGTGTCACATACGATTATACATCTCTGGGTAAGATTAGATTTTTCAAAATGTATGTGGGTCAGTCTATTTGTTTAACTCTTCTCTATCTCATATCTATATGTCTGCCTGTCTTTCTGTCTATCTAACAAACATCTATCTAGCTATCTATCTAGATAAATCCACCAGAAAAGCAGCCCAACAAGGATAATCCCAGGGGTAATAGTACAAAAAGGGAGTGGATGCCAGCAGATACAGACCCTGGTTATATTACTGAAACCAACTAGACAAAGATCCACTGATCGGAGTGCCCCAACAAATAAACTGTGAAAAAAAGTATATTCTATGTTCAGAGCAAACAAAATAAAGTGTGACCTTTTGGGCATCTCACAAGACCTTTTACCGGAAAAAAGACCCGTAAAAGGCCTGAAATATTGCACATTATCTTGTCTGTCCTGAATATAGAACAAACTTTTATATCTTTTTTTGGAATTTTTTGAAGTGCTGTGATCATTCAATGTCTTTCTATATTTCTACAAATCTCTTACCTATCTCATAACTATCTCCTACAGTATCTATTTTTTGCTATCTATTTCTTATTTACACTACTCACAAAAAGTTAGAGATATTTTGCTTTTGAGTGAAATTTATGAAAAATGTAAATATTTCACGCTACATTGATATTTTATCCTTAAAGTCTGACATTTAAGAGGGTTTTGCCATGAAGTAAATGCAAATGAAATAAACATTTTCACCATTCATTATTATTAAAAATTCTGGACCGTTTTTGTTCTAGCTGCTCCTTTAGTGATCCATTGTTTACAGCTCATCTCCAGGGGATACGACCAGGGCTGAGAGCTCCTCACTCCTGGTCAGACATGCTCAGACATCACCTCTCCTCACAGGCAGCTACTGAGTGTTCAAACCCCAGGTGCTGTCATTCTACTCCCTTCCATTGCTTAGAAATTAGTTAAAGAGTGCAAATAAATGTAAAAAAAAAGAAATCTCAATGAGGTCTGTGCATTGATAAAGAGAAAAAAAATCCACAGGGTTGGTTCCTGCAGGGATTTGAACCTAGGACCCTTGTGCTGTGAGGCCAAAATTTTACCTCTGAGCAACAATGTAGTTACTCACAGCTCTATACATAAACAGATCTTTCTTTGACTAGAGACAGTAAAAGCATACTGATGTCAGCCTGCTGTGTCAAATTATATGCCTTTCAAACAAATCACACACACCTCCTTCTGAACACACAGAGCTGAAGAGCTGGATGCAAGTGGTATGAAATAAGATCGTGGCATTTCTCACCTCAAACAGTTTAATGAAACAGAAGACAACAGTGGAGGATATACACCATCAGTGTCTCAATAACGTGCCATGTGGCCTTGAGCATCAATTATAGCTTGACAATGATTTGTCATGCTCTTCACAAGTCAAGCTATTGACTACTGAGGCATGGCATCTTCTTGATACTCTTACTCTTCTTGAAGGATGCTCCTCAGGTCATTGAGGTTCAGGGGGACAGCGTTACCAGCTTCTACACAGTGACTGAGCTGATTCCACAGGTTTTCTAGGAGGTTCAGGTCTGGAGAACGTGCAGGACGCTCTATTTGAGGTCCCTCCAGTCTCCAACAGCCGTTTCCTAATGATGCAACCTCGATGAGCTGGAGCATTGTTGTCCATGAAAATGAGATTAGCCTGTGTTGTTCATGCAGAGGCACAATGACTGGATTAATGATGTTATTCAAGTAGTAGAGGCTGTCACTGTACCATTCACAAAGTGTAGGGCAGTTCTGTATGGACTAGACACACCTGCCCACACTGTACCACCACCACCACCACCACCAAAGGCTCCTCTGGTGACAACAGTGGCTGATTCATACCCTCTCCAGCATTGTTGGCGCCATCATTTCTGCTCAGAGTGAATTGACTTTCATCACTGAACAGCACTGAGGACCACTGGTTCCTCATCCAGTGTAGATGCCCCTGGCCCATGTAAGACGATGATGCCCGTGTCTGGTGCGGTGGTCAGGTCCTCTAGCACGCAGACCACGCTGATGTAAATGAATGGTGTGACGTGACACTTGTTTGCCTCTCACCTCCCTCAAACGTGCCTGGAGTTAAGCGTCATTCTAGGACGACCACTTCTTTACCTTTCTGTGACTCTTACAGTCTCTCTCTATCTCTGTTACAACCTGCTGACACTCTAAGCTCAGTGGCCACTTCCGTTTTAGAGCATATTGCTTGAAGCCTCATAATGGCGAGGTACTGGTGATCAATTGTAACGGGTTGTCTTGGTCTCATGATGTCAAAATGTGAAACAGCACGATGAGGAGGACTGTTTAAATCCCAATTCATATTGATATTTATTGGCCGGTTTAGAGATCAAACACCTGCTGTGAATTTTGCCATTAAGCTCCTTGTTAGAGATCAGCAAGTTGTGCAAAAAGTTCTGAAACATTGAACAGTTGGACATGTGCATCTAAAGTTCAGAGATGAGCTCATTTGGAGGATTTAAAAAAAGTCCAAAAAATTTATGTTCATCCTGAAATTGCAACCAAAAGCCAAATATCCCTAACTTATTGTGTGTAGAATATATATAATTTATCCATTTGTCTATATTTCTATTTCTCATCTCTTATCTGTCTATCTATATTTCTCTGTAGATGTAAGACTTCGCAGGCAGGGTCCTCTCTCCCTCTGTACTGCTTGTCAGTTAATTATTGTAGTTATGGTAGATTGTTTGACTTATGTTATGTATGTAACCCCCCTCGAATGTACAGCGCCCTGGAACTGATGGCGCTTTAAAATAAATAATAATAATATCTCTTTCACATTTATCTATATTTGTGGTGAAGTAGAGTTCCCCTTTAAAAAGGCAATGTGTCATCAAAAAATGACTAATTGTTTAAGTCCCATTTTTATGTTAAACACATTTTTTAGGAATTTGTTTATTTTTTTTATTTTTCATATCACTTTCAATATTTTTGAATAATTCTGAAGTCTTGCAGTTTTCACTTTGGCCACTAGGCCTGGTTTGCACTGCTTTAATTAAAAAAAAAAAGAGAGATGCTTTACAGTAACTTCATGCACATAGGAGACTTAAAGGGAATCTGTGGCAAATTTTTTTTTTACTTATTAAATCAAGCCCCTGATCCATATTCTTTTCCTCTCTTTCGTTTTTATTTCCTGATTGTAGATTTCTCGATTCGGCCGTCTATATATGATTGTGGGGGAAGATATTCTTGCTTGCACTGCTTTAACAGCATTCAGAGAGATACTTTACAGCAGCTTCATGCACATAGGATTCTTAAGACAGAATCTGTCCCATAGACTTGTATAGGAGAGTTTTCACTGTGAAGGGAGGGGAGAGGGGGAGCTGTGACATCTCCTCTTGTGACTGGTGGATCCTGTGTTATCTATACACTATGGTGTCTCCTTTCAGTTTGACCCTGCTCTTACTGATAATGAGCAGACGCTGAAAAGCTCTCTAAACAGAACAGGAAGTGTCGGACGATTATTAGGCCTAGTGGCCAAAGTGAAAACTGCAGGACTTAAGAATTATTTAAAAAAAATACTGAAAGTGATATGGAAAATTAAAAAACACATAACCAAAAATTCCTAAAACATGTGTTTAACATAAAAATGTGAGTAAAACAATAAGTCATTTTTGATGACAAATTCCCTTTAAGAGCAGCAGGCATTGAAATCTTACAGCAAACTCTGTCCTTACTGTACCAGAGCAGGTCGCTTGAGGGAACATTGTGTCGCATACTGTTATATGTCTCTGGGTATATTGATCATTTACAATAATAATCAGCAGGGCAGAAAACCCAATGTGCATGAAGTAGATCCCAAGGTCAGTGTATTTCCTTAATGAGAGATAAATTGCCCGGCCGCACGTCCATCCGCACAGAACCTTCCTAAGCAGAAGTATCAGAATGAATGGATCCTGGATCAGCCAGTTTCAGAGCAGGACAAAGTGCACAAAAGTTTTTTCTTTTTTATTTTGCCCAGCAATAAATCCTGCAGCAGAAGTACTTTACTGACATTAAAAGTCATCTGAGAACAGAAGCCACCGTGATCATAATACTGAGCCATAAAACACAATAAAACCTGAGAAATGAGCGAGTCCAGGACAACATTACCAGCCGGGGAGAACGGCCGTCACTGCTTAATGCAAGAAGTATTGTAGGTTTGGAAACTTAATGAAGAAATCAAGTTTAAGATAATAGCTGACCTCATCTAAAGGTCAGTCCAAGGAAAGCTGCAATATCATACACTACATAGGGAAAATCAGGCATTAAAGCGATGACTTGTACCTTAGGGACATCAATTGTGGCCTTAAAGGAATGGTCTGAGATGAATCTGCTTCTCTGGAAACAGTGCCACTTTTAGCCATGGATTGTGTCTGGTACTGCAGCTCAGCCGCATTCACTAGAGCTACAATGCCCATGAGCAAGACAACACTGTTTTGAAGACAGACATCTATAAAATACATGTATATTGTGTATATACACACACACTCTATATATTACTCACTATATATTTGACCCTTTAAGGACAAGGTCTAGTTCAATACTCTAGGACACATTCTTTTTCACTTTTACATCTGGTATTTTCATGGGATGAGTTGTCTTTTTTAATGGCAGAGCGCAGCTTCTCTCCTCTATCATATAACCCTATATATCACAGAGCTCAGCTCCTCTCTTCTATCATATAACCCTATATATCACAGAGCTCAGCTCCTCTCTTCTATCATATAACCCTATATATCACAGAGCTCAGCTCCTCTCTTCTATCATATAACCCTATATATCACAGAGCTCAGCTCCTCTCTTCTATCATATAACCCTATATATCACAGAGCTCAGCTCCTCTTTTCTATCATATAACCCTATATATCACAGAGCTCCGCTCCTCTCTTCTATCATATAACCCTATATATCACAGAGCTCAGCTTCTCTCCTCTATCATATAACCCTATATATCACAGAGCTCATCTCCTCTATCATATTACCTTATTTATCACAGAGCTCAGCTCCTCTCCCTCTATCATATAACCCTATATGTCACATAGCTCAGCTTCTCTCCTTCTATCATATAACCCTATATATCAGAGCTTAGCTTCTCTGTTTCTATCATATAACCCTATATATCACAGACCTCAGCTTCTCTCTTCTATCATACAACCCTATATCACAGAGCTCAGCTTCTCTCCTCTATCATATAACCCTATATATCACAGAGTGCAGCTTTTCTCCTCTATCATATAACCCTATATATCACAGAGCTCAGCTTCTCTCCTCTATCATATAACCCTATATATCACAGAGCTCAGCTTCGCTCCTCTGTTATATAAACCTATATATCAGAGTTCAGCTTCTCTCCCTCTTGCACATGCTGCTCTCAGATAGGGCAGCAAAAATCAACTGACAGGTTTGCTGTGAGTCTATATATATTATACAGCACCTATAGTTTGCTATATACTGCAACTATGTGTGCCTCTGATTTTATTCCGTGCATGGTGGCACCATACAACAGCACATAAATGCGTGGTCCCAATAGGACCCATTAGGAATACTGTACAGAGTCTTTGCATTAAATTTTGTGTACACCAACCCGTATTCTTTATATCATCAGTTTCAAATAGAGATCCGTCTGACAATATTGCTATTTCTGTATTATACAAATATGGATCCATTCCAAATACTATGCTCAAAAAATGTGAGGAATCCTGTACAGCGCTGCAGATATATGCTGATAAAATATGCTGCATACCTTTACTATCCGTGTCTCCCTCTAGATATAAATACTACACTTTCCAGGAAGCCTTTATAAGAATGGCTCACATTGTTCTTCTACATGCCATTAAGAAGATCTTGCTGTGAACAATGAAATAAAATTCCAAATTTTACAGTGCGTATTGTAATAGCAAAAGTGGGTCCACTGAACAGTACTTAAAGGGAGCCAGTTACATCAAAATGCTTTGATTGCTGGCAGTATCTTATAAAGCAGCAAGAGCTGAGTAAATTGATATATAGTTCTGTGAGGAACAATTCAACAGAAGTTGTACTTTATGAATTGAAATCCCTGCATAGAGAGGTAGCTGTCAATCTGATAACACCGCCTACTGGACTCCTTAACCCAGAATAGGCAGGGATTTCAATGAATAAAATAGAAGCTCTGCTAAATCTTTCCCCAAAGAACAATATATCAATCTGATCAGCTCCTTCTGCTCTGTAACATGCTACCAGCAGATCAGATAACATTCTCAATAAGACAGCTTACCTTTAAAGGGGTTTTGCCACTTTCCAAAATCCCTTTCTAAGGCTGGTTTCTAGCTTGCTATGAGCCAGCTTCAGTGAATAGGGAGATGGCCTCGCTTGCGCAGCTTTCCCCCATTCGTGTCTATGGTAGTTCCAAGTATAGCCGAGCACACGTACTTGGCTATATTCATAACTGCCATAGAAGATAACAGGGTGAACTGCACAAGCGAGGCCCTCTCCCCATTTACCAAGGCTAGCTCATAACAAGCTAACACTGCGGAACAAAAAAAAAAATGTTTTGGTGCCTAGAACTTTGGACCTTAATCTGGGTATCTGAGTGCTGCCGAGTCCGAAAATCTCATCCATTTTGTTCGAGCAACTCTAGTTTATGAGATATCGATGACATGATTTTACATTGTTCTTGTGGTTAATCTGTGTATAAATCCGTAGTGCAGACAGATATTGAATTTGCTCGGCACATTCATGTTTTAGTTTGCATGTGTTCTTTTAGGCCATGTTCACATATTTTGACGTGGTTTTGGACGAGGTTTTCGGAGCGTTTCCGCGCCCAAAATCTCACCCGAAACACGCTTCTTCAGAAGAGGTTTTAGAGGCATTTCTCAGCGAGGTTTTGGATAAGGTTTGGCTCATCCAAAACACAAAGTTTTCACCCATACAAATCAATAGCCAGGACAAAAACCGCGCCTAAAACACGCTTCAAGAATTGACATGACACTTCAGCGCTTCCATAGAAGCATGTAAAAACCTCGTCGTGTGTGAACTACAACGAGGTTTTACAGTAAAATCAATGAAATGAACTGGGGGCGTTTTGGAAGCGTTTGGGACGAGGTTTTGGGCGAGGAAATGTGCTGAAAACCTCGTCCAAAACCACGTCAAAATAAGCCGTGTGAACATAGCCTAAATCTCCTAAAATTTTCTGTTTCATATAAATTGCCAACATTTCTTTAGTACTTTCAGCGACAGATACTTGGTGAGGTGGCGATGCCGGATCTCCAAAACTAGAGCTGGGAAAATGGGTGTCATTTTCAGAATCAGCGCCCCAAATACATTCAAAAACAGTTCCAACTTTTAAGGCAATAAATGACTGTTCCCCAGTGTAATAAACCGGCTTCAGAAAGGAATTTTGCCAAGTGGCAAAACCTTTTTGAATCCATACAGAACCCTACTGGAAATGATACCGGGTCCGCCAGCCAGGTATGCCAATCTAAGTAGGATCCCGTTCTGTTATCATGTTTGTTAGCCAAGATCTCCATATCCTTAAAAGAAAACATGAATACTAATTTAAGTATTATATCCCTGTTAGTAATAGAAATTGAGCAAATTATTACTTAGAAATAAAAAAGTCATAAAAAACACACTGCAGGGTATAGCTACAAGCCTCACACGTTGTGTAGAAATGTAGGTGCTGTTCACACGGAGTTTCTTTTATACACAATCTAAGGTGTAATCTGCATAGGACTCTATGTGATGTAAATGTCCCATTGTCTTTAACAGAAATACACGCCATAGTTTACACTATGAGTTACAGCGCAGATTTTATTTTAGGACTTTTTAAGTAGCAAGCAATTTATTGATGAAGTTTCCATGTGTATTCATGTTGGGTAGGCAGGAAACAGATTAGCCCCATTAAACTGCACTAATCTGTATCCAAAACTGCAGCAAAATCCGCAGCATATTGCCATCTTTATTAGGAATAGGTGCTATAATTTACTCAGTGAAATATGGTGTGGGAATTTTAAGGAACCTGCTAGTTAGTGACTCCGTACAGAACTTCCGAATAGAAATAGCACTGAATAGCCAGGACCCCCAATGAATAGGATTAATCCCCATCTAAAGCCATGGCAAAATCCACAACATAAAGTAAAAATATATAGTAAAAATCTAAGAGGGTGTGTTCAATGTCTGACACACATTTGATCGATTATGTCTTTCTATAGGAAAAACACATAGGGCCTTATGTATGAAAGCTGTCTTGCAGTAAGACTGTCTTACTTGCCCACTGCAACCAATCAGAGGCCATAGCAACCAATCAGAGGCCATAGTAACCAATCAGAGCCCATAGTAACCAATCACAGCCCATTGCAACCGTTCAGGGCTCATAGCAACCGTTCAGGGCTCATAGCAACCGTTCAGGGCTCATAGCAACCGTTCAGGGCTCATAGAAACCGTTCAGGGCTCATAGCAACCGTTCAGGGCTCATAGCAACCAATCAAAACTCAGGTTTTATTTTTCCAGAGCGCTATATGAAATGAAAGCTGAGCTCTGACTGATTGCTATGGGCTCTGATTGGTTGCTATGGGCAACAAAGACAGTCTTACTGATGGACAGTTTTCATATATAAAGCCCATAGAATTTAATTTTTTGCACAGAATTTTTCTGCTGCTGAGTTTCCTACATGCGGATCAGATTTTGGATGTGGAATTTCATCATTGGCTTCACTAATATGACATCCGCAACACAGATCCACAACAAAATGCAGATTTATGACTTGTGAATCCTCCCTCAATCCGCCCTTGAAGGGGTTGTCTCACTACATTGATTCCTCTCACCTCAGTCCTGTTTTCTCGGTTTCATTTTAGATTTCAGGGTCGGGTTTACTGGGTCCTACTGGCCTGTAGCTATAGCGACCAGCACTGGCAGCCTATCAGGAGAGATAGAACAGGTCTGTAGCTATAGCGACTTGTGGAGCTCATGCAGCCCATAAAAGAGGGGATATCTAGGAATAGGTAGGACACTGTTAATGGACACATATTGCAAAGCGACTTGTTTTTGCAAGATCTTTAACACAAAAAGCAGCAATCCTTGTAGTGAGACAACCCCTTTAAATATTTTAGGTTCTGTCAATTTATAACCAGAGGGTACGCGCACGTGAGAAAATAAATCACAATACACAATCAAACCGTGCACTATTAATAATGTGTCATTAGACACTGAGAACAATTCTGCCCACTGAGCTCATGCTACAATGTGTTCTGAATTTCAGTGCACATACCTGCAGTTACTAAAAAAAATGTACTAAATAAATAACCACTTAATTCATTTTCGGTAAGTTCATCATTCTTCCTAATAAAGCAGCATTCCATCCTGCAATCACTCTTATTAGGCAAGATCTCAACATCCTTTAATAAAAACATGGATGCTGGTATGTCCTGGTTAGCTACAAGTATAGCTACAAGCCTCACATGTTGTTACAGTTGATCTCTGAAAAGCAGGGTCCTACAATAATAGCCCTACATGACCTCACTACTGATCTCATTATTTCCAGGCTAGAGAACGGCCTCTCTACACTAACTTGGGTTGCTGGCAAAGCGGTGACCACAGGGGCAACATCTCTAACAATTTCAAGGTATAAAGGAATTGCCTCATGCACAGTCAGTTCTGATGAATGGTTGATCTCTTATACATTTTTAAAGCTAAATCTTATTTATTTTTTCATTGACTTAGGAGAATGTTGTTGTTCTCTGCTTGTTTGTGGAGCAGTTGTATTTTTATGGCACCATGTATTGTTTAACTTTTTATGAAGGTTGTGGAAAAAATCCAATGCCACCTTTGTTTTTGGGTTCTGTTTTCATGGAGTTCAGAGTAAAAATAAAGGGCCTCATGTATGAAAACTGTCTAGGTGTAAGACTGTCGTTGTTGCCCATAGCAACCAATCACAGCTCCCCTTTCACCTCATATAGTGTTCTGGAAAACTGAAAGTTGAACTCTGATTGGTTGCTGTGGGCAACAAAGATAATATTACAGGTAGACAGTTTTCATAAATTATGCTCAACTTTATTCTGCAGGTCAGTACAATAAGGGCAGGTTCATACAGCTGATTTTGAGAAATCTCCAAAATGTCCCCAGTTCATTGTCATTGATTCTTATGTAAAGCAGCGTTGTAGTTCACACACAATGAGGATTTTCCGCGCTTCTTTGGACGCCGTTTTGGGCGCTGAAATAAGGTGTCATGTCAATTCTTGAAGCATTTTCAACCAATAGAGAGATTCACAACCTCATCCTAAACCTCGGTGCGTTTTTAGATGCTGTTTTTGCCCTGGCTAATAAAGGGGTTGTCTCGCTACAAAGATCATATCTGGCTTGTTCACACGATGTTTTTGTGATCCGTTTTACGGATCCGCAAAACGGATCTAACAATTGTCAGTGTGATTAACATTGCTTTCAATGGCAAAAGCGCATCGCTGTTCACATGAGTGATCGCTGATGCGCTTTTCGGATCCGTTTTAAGAATTGACATGTCAATTCTTCTTGCGTTTTACGCAAGAGAAATCCCCATAGGAAATAATGGAGTGCGCTTTTGGCATCCTGAAAGTGGATCCAAAAGTGCAGCATACATTTGGGTGCGTTTTGGATCCGCTTTCGATGCCAAAAACGCATCCGTAAAACGCATTGGATTTAAATTAAATATAAAATTTGAATATTATGTTTGGGTTATATTTAGTTTATAAATATTTAGCTTATAAATGATTTAGTTTATAAATGATTGTTATTATTTCATTTACATGGGGTGGGTTTGAAAACTATTGGTTGATTTAAAAAAAAAAAATAGAGAGGGGTTCTAAAATCATAGGTGTATGTACAGTTGATTGACACTAGGTAAAAAAAGGGTTTTTTCTTGGTCATTGATAGGTTATATTATATTTAAATTGCAGTTTGATAGGTTGATTTAAATAAAGCATTGAAAAAAACGGATCCGTAAAACGCATGCAAAACGCGTCAAAAAAGGATCAGCGGTTGCGTTTTCTGGATCCGCTTTTTGGGTGCAGTTTGCATCCAGTTTTCGCAGGTTAAAAACGGATCCGTAAAACGCATCCAAAATGGATCCAAAACGTTGTGTGAACAGGCCCTAATGATGGGGACAGTAAAAATAAGCACTTTTGCAATCGGTTTGTTTTAGCTAAATCATTTAGCATCGCAGATATGAGCTAATCTTGGTGTGCCTAGAGCTAAATCAGTAGTCTGAGGTCACGCCCTCTTTGCAGTGATTGGCTGCCTGGTATTTAGTTCAGCCCTGGCCAGGACATGCCTCATGTGCAGGACACGCCCCCTGTGCTTTGATTGGCTGTCTGCACTCTTTGTGCTCACTCCCCTCTGAGCTGTGTAAAACTGAAACTGGTGCCCTGAGCTTTCTGTGCTGGCTGCTGTGTGTTCTCATCATCTTACTCCCCACTGAGCTGTGTGATAAAGGCTGCCTGAGCTCTCTATGCTCCTCTCACAGTGATAGCTCTATGTGAAGGATCTGGGCAATTACTCTATAGCTGCCAGATATAACACACCCAAATAACCCAGCCTTAGGCCATGTTCACACGGCTTAATTGTGGGACGTAATTACGCCCCGCAATTACGCCGTGTGGACGGGGGCGGGGCCTGGGTGCGGGGGAGTGAGCGGGGGCCGGCACTCGCCGGCCCATTGACTTGAATGCCAACGTCGCGTATACCCCGCTAGATATTCACATGTAAATTATCTCCCCCCCCGGGCGGATTCGCCGGGCGGGGAGGGGAGAGTAATCCATGTTCTCTATGAGAAGTGAATACCGAAATGAAGGGGCCTTTTTCGGCCTGAATTTGGGCGCACTTCGGGCGTAATTACAGCCCAAAAATAGGGCCCCTTTTAACCCGTGTGAACATGGCCTTAAATTTGCTTCCCCCACATACAACACCCCCCTTATACCCCCTGTACCCCCCCCATATAACCACCCTTTACCCCCTCTTCCCCTCTTCTTTGAAAAAGGAGGAGAGATTTGCATTTCTCGCTAGGCTGTATTAAAACCGTTTACCCAATTTCTCCCTTTAAAAACATTCCAAAAGATAAGCAAAGCAGTGAAGTAAAAGATGATGATCTAAAAATTTTGGTTTTACAACTACGCTTATGGGAGAAGATTCCATTGATAAAGAACAATAAAGGGCCAAAACATACTTATTGGGAATCGACTGTCATGAATCTATGTTCAAATACTTTATATAGAATGATGTGTAAAGCCGGAAATATTTATCTGTATTTTTTATGAAATAATTGGTAACGGAAACTAAAGATGTTCAACAATATCCACAAAGATTTCCCAAATTGTCAAAAAGTTGCCACCCTACTCTTACATTAACCCTTACAAAATTTTTGGGGGTGTCATCTAACGGAAGAGGACTTGATAAGATTTTGATGTAATGCTGACAGAGACCCATTAGGCCCTCTAGGATACAAAGACAGCAGGCTTGGGGTCCTTCATGGTTGACGGGGTAATGGAGGGAGACCCCTTCTCTCTAACTGGTCAGATTCTGTGTTCACTATTGACCACACCAAAAAGGGCCGTAATCGTACGAGGGGCCCCCTTTAAACATTACAGGGAAAGACCCTCACTAAATGGATCGTTTTTTGTTTGGCAGTAATTTGTTAATAATAATTAATACTTAAATATAACTTCCCCCCCTCCACAGGGGGAAAATTTCAATTCACGTTCATTTAAATCAATGACCTGTAATCTTGCATGTTATCCTCAAATGAAGGGCCGGTTTTTATCCGTTGGTTAAAAGATTTGGCAACTTGGAATCCCCGTTGAACTCCCAAATTTCTAATATGATATTGGAAAATGTTTTTGCTAATTCAGTCAGCCTTAAGTTTTCACAGTCATAAATGTTTTCTATATTATACTAAATTCTTTTTCCAAATATTCATGCCTGAAAAGAAATGTCAGCCCACAAAATAATAAAAAGAATCTCATATACTGAAAAAGGAACCAGGTGCAGAACAAATCAGAAGAATGGAGCTCCGCCAACGAAGCCGCTTGAATGTGTGCAGCTATTATGTAGATACACACTATGGCACGCAAAGAAACGTAGGCCAAGCAAATGGAAAATTCACAACACTGCTATAAAACGGAACATTAACAAGTATAAAAATCCCAAAACCTTCATCACTTGAGTGGTGATTGTGCAATGATAAGAAAACTGTATAATCAACTTGATGTCTACAGAGCCAGGTGGATATAATAATCAGATGCAAATTTATATAGCTACATTTTCTACTGAATTATAGACCAATCCAAATCAGGTAAAACTGCTGTTAACTTCAATATCCTATATTTTCTATGTCACATCCAGGTGTCCAGAAAGCTGAGAGCTGTTGATCGCTGGAAGGTGGAGCCCTGTTTGATATAGCCCTTTTTTAAAAACTGGTTCCCAGTTTTTAGGCTGTTTGCACTGTATTTGTGAACCATTTTCAGAATATGTACCAGGAAAGCTTCTGACATGTTTTATATGTCCAAATGTGTCAAATGTGATCTGGAATATGCAATTCTGTAAGAAAAGAGTACTAGACTACAGTGTTGAACGGAGAGGTGCTCAGGACTGTCCCATAGATATGAATGGGAGTTCCGATTACAGCTGAGCATCGCTGAACGGCTAAACTCGGCACTCTAAGGCTATGTTCACATGGCTTAAATTTGGATGAAATTTAGCCCCCCTACTTCGCAAAAATGGGTGAAATAGTCCCGTCTTACGGTAAACCAAGTTCTCATGTTAATTACTAGCGCAAATCGGCTGCTAGTAATGAATACTTTGGGGTTGCCTATATTACCCGTTGCCTATATTTAGCCCACCCTTTCCCGCTATTTACCCTGTCGCCTATATATAGCCCCCCTGCCCCCTAATTTAGCCCACCCGCCTGCCCATATATAAACCTGTGCCTAGATATAGGCCCACCAGTCTGCTAATCCCCTTCCTGCTTTTATAGCCCCCCCCTGTTTTCCTATATACCCTGCCAGCCCATCAGCCCCTCCCGCCTGCCTATATACCCCCCTGCCTGCCTTATAGCCCCCCCGCCCGTATATATCCCCCTAAGCCCACCTTTTTGCCCCAGTGCCTTTTTTCCCCCCCCAAGGGCCCACCTCTATATCCCCCCTAAGCCTACCTATATAGACCCCAAGCCTGCCTATATAGCCCCCTAAGCCTGCCTATATAACCTCCCCTAAGCCTGCCTATATAACCCCCCCTAAGCCTGCCTATGTAGCCCCCCTAAGCCTGCCTATAAAGCCCTATAGCCCCCCTAAAGCCTGCTTGTATAGCCCCTATATAACCCCCTGAAGCCTGCCTGTCTACTTATATGGGGCCCCTACAGCTACCTAAACCCTGCCTACCTACCTATATGGTCCCTATAGCCTACCTAACCCCTGTCTACCTGTATGGCTCCCTATAGCTACCTTAAAAACCCCCGCCTGTTACCTTTTTAGCCCTCTATAGCTACCTAAACTCTACATGCCTACCTGTATGGTCCCTATAGCCTACCTAAAACCTGCCTGCCTATTTGGGGCCCCCCTATAGCCTATTTACCTGCCTGTCTACCTATGTGGGCCCCACCTATAGTCTAGCTACCTGGGGGGCCCCCCTACAGGGCCCACCTGTGGTCCACTACTGCATTTCCTACCTACCTGGGGCCTAAATACTGCCTACCTAGTACAATCTACCTTTTCCTGTAGGGCCTACCTACCTAATTGAGACCTGCCTGATACTGGTCTACCTACCTAGGATCTATCTACCTGGGGCCCATGTACTACCTACCTACCTCAAGTCTACTTAAACCTACCTACCTAGGGCCTACGACCTATCTAATGAGGGTTTACCTGCTTATATGATTCGGTGGGGGACAGGCCATAGCTGTACACAATCTCCAGGGGGTGAATCCTCTTTTCCCCCTCTCTGGGAGACTGGGCCCCCCTAAACTTGGCTGTACCTGCCCTCCCACCTTGGGAAGTTTGTACAGAGGTGGGGGGCGGGGTGAGTGCTGGAAAAGTAGGATTTAAAGATTTTTGTGCCCAAAAATTGCGGGAGAGTGGCAGCGGGAAAAGTCATCAGGGTGTGGGGAACAGGATGCAGAAAAAAAGGGGAAAAATCAACAAACCAGTAGAGAAACATCACTGTGGTCCAAGATGTAACTACTGTAATCATTACATGTCTGCAAGGTCTGTTTTCATGGTGTTACCCTATATGGTAAATTTGGGGTTTTTAATACAGTTTGTAGGGCACTGTGTACATAGTTTTTCCCCAAAATTATGGAAGTAATTTGATCTTTTTTTCAGAAATAGTTTGGGGTTTTAGTCACTATGTGGTGGTAATTTGTGGTTGTTCTGGCGGGGAAAACCCAGTATATCTAGTAGTGTTTTTGGGTAATTTTATAGGGTATAGGGGATTTGTTTGGTAGCAGTAGTGGGATATTATGGGAGATTTTCACCCTTGTATTTCTAGTAACTGCATGACTTAAGAGGTCCCGGTAAATGTTCATGGTTGGGGAAGCGGGATGTGAGGGGTGGCCCATCCAAACGTTTGCTAGTGGGCCCAGGCTTCTCTAGTTACGCCCCTGCATCATTTGATGTGGCTGTAGGTCGGGTCCGGGGGCCCTGTTGGCTAAGGCGGATGTGAGTGGCTTTTGTTTTTCCCTGTCCATCATCAGCGTTAAGAAGGGAAAGGTGCTTTTAGATGATCAGGCCTGCAAAGGGCTGTTTGATTTCTTATGCTTATTTTGAAGCATTTAGTTCTGTTGAATGGACGGTACCGGGCGCAGTTGGTTTTCAAACCTTATTCATTTTGGTGATTTTTTTTTTGTGTTGGCCCAGTGAACCCCTTTGGTTTTTGGGGCTCTTTTGAAAATTTTGGATTTAAGGTGCAACAGTTGGGGAGTACATTGGCTCCGTAAGCAATGATTGCAGTCATTGCTTTCAAAATTAATTTCCTGTAGTATTAAGCTATGGGAAAATTTTTGTAGATGGATAGCTTTGGTGACTAGGGGAGTTAGTGCCCCACATCAGGGGGTTAGGTTGACCAGGGAGCACAACCTGTTCCATTATCTTAAGTAAGGTGGTTGAGGATTTTGATGCAGAGATTGTGGTTTCGGAGCATACTGGAAAGGGCGTTGGCGTGTTAGTGCATGACCCGAGAAATGAGCTTCTGAAAGTTTAGTCAGGAATTTGGCATCACTGGAACTGTTCCCAATCATGGTGCTGGTGTATATTTGGGCTGATTGTTTTAGGGACAATAATGTGCACTTTCACTGTGATAATCTTGGGGGGTTATGGGCCAATAACAGTGTGGTTCCTCTCCTCGGTTATAGTTGTAGGGAGTTGATTTTGGGTTATCTGCATATTAATGCATGTCAAGTAGCAGTCCATGTTCCTGGATTGCAGAAAATCGCAGATGCTATCTCTCGTTCGCAGTGGGGTCGGTTTTGGTCCTTGGCACTGGAAGTAGAGGCCGTGGGAGAAGCTGCCCCTTACACTTGTGGGATCAGATATGCGAGTGGCTGGAGAACTGATTCAGAGCTCATTAGCTGTGGCTACATGGGCCCCTTAGAAGGAATGGGAAGATCGGTTGGCTCCGCTAGAGGATGTAAGATCTGATAGCGACAAGGTGATAGCATTACTGTTTCTGCTTGGGCAAGTGGCAGTTGCAGGTTGGTCAGTTTAAAATGTCAATCTGTTTATTTCAGCTTTGGCATTTGTTTTTACTTCCCGTCGGTGCAAAAATATTACCAAGGATTTTCTAGTTGGTAGAGCACTTTTGGGTTTTAGACGGGGCAGGACCTTTGTTGACAACCGCTGGCCAGTTTCTTTTCAATTGTTGGAGCGTTTAGGGTTAGTCCATGGGGAAATTAGTTTCTTTCCATTTGAGGCTGTACTGTTCAGATTATCATTTTCACTGGCATTTTTTGGAGCTTTAAAGGTGAGCGAGTTGGTATCGTCCAGTAAGTTTAGAAAGGGGGACTTAAAATGGGGGGTTGTTATGGCATTAAGGGATAGGGCTGAGTTTTGGATCAGGAGGTCTAAAACAGATCAGACAGGGAGAGGAAAACTAGTGGTGTTGCATCAAGTGTTTGGGGCTTTGATGTGTCCTGTTAGTTGTTATTTGTCTTATTTAAGTAGATGTTTGGGTGTCAAAGGTCCCCTTCTTTGCCATGAGGATGGTTCCTTTTTGTCAACTTACCAATTTACTTCTTTTTCAGTGTTGCTTGTCTGCAGTGGGTTTCGATCTGTTACACAACTTTGGACAGACCTCCTTAAGTTTTGGTTTTACAGCTGTTGTTGGTAATTGATTTGGGGCTTCCAAGTCATATCACGGGCCGAGTTATCAGGGACATTAAGGGAGATTTATTGGCGTTAAGAAACCCTCTTTCTCTGATTAAAATTGTTACTGTTTGGTCGGGGAGAAAATGTACCGTCTGTTTGAGCAGGAGGGCGCTTGGTCAGTTAAGCATCTTAATAAAGTGTGTAGGAAAGTAAAATAATCGAGGCATTTTAGCTTTTATAGAGGGTCGGGTGTGATTATCATACAAACACTGAACTGTGATGAGGATGTACAAGGAACTTTTGGCTGAATAATGGGGTTCACTTCAATGCAGTGGGCATTGACATATGGGCTTTGGGTATTCAGGATAGGATTGAAAAAGCTCTGTTTCTTTGGGGAGACTCGCGTGCTTTAAGTGTTCAAGGCATGCTCGTATGGTGGGTCGGTTGCCCTTAGAGTTGGTGGTTAAATTGGTGGGGGGTGGATCATGGTGATGGCACCTCATTTTTGAGATTTCTGAGTAATCTGGCGAAGGTGGTGGGCTTGTACAGGGTGGGGTCCCTGTGAGCCGTTTTTTGATTAATTAGCCATTATTTGGTTCTGGTGCCCTTGAGTCAGTGGATTTGCGGCTGAGGGTAAAATGGCTGTTTTTTACTTTATCAATTTTATTCTCAGAAAATGGTCGCCAGGTCTTTGTAGCTCCAAGGACCTCCTCCACTATGTTTGATAAGCCTGTACTCATTAAATATAAAAGTTGTTAATTTCTAAAACTTGTAATTTATTTTTCTTAATAAACTGGCCGCTGTGGCCAGTTTATTTCAAGCACCAAGTCTATGTGTTATTGGGGGGAATAATAGTATGGGCGGGTTGTTGCCTGTGGAAGTGACTCCAAGGGTGCCACAGTCATGAACAGAGAGTGTTGTGCATGGGTGACCCTCTCTGTTCTGTTCTATGGTAGGTCGGCTAAACGTTGAACTTGCAATAAAATAAACAGAGTGCTGCACCTGCACAGCCCCCTCATCGTCCTGCATGGAGAAGTATGAGGTTCTGTGGGTCTCAGAGGTGGGTCCCACATCTATTAGACATTTGTGGCATATTCTTTTGGTATACCATCAATGTCTGAAATGGAAATACCCTTTTAAGATGGCTTCTCATGAAAACAGTTCAGTATTTAGCTCCCCTTACCGGCCCTTGGGTTATAAAGCTGTTTGTAAAATTATATATGATCAATAATAATAATGTTGGAATTGATTATCAAAGGTGGACAAAACTTTTAAGGTTAAAGGGGTTGTCTCACTACATCGATTCATCTTACCGCAGTCCTGTCTTCTCTGTTTCATTTTTTAATTCAGTGGCGTGTTTACTGGCTTCTACTGGCCTGTAGTGACGAGCTGCTGAGGACAGCAGGTCTGTAGCTATAGCAACCAGTAATGGCAGCCTATCAGGAGAGATTGAACAGGTCTGTAGCTATAGTGACCTGAGAAGCTGATGCAGCCCATATAAGAGGGGATATCTAGCAATAGGTAGGACACGGTTAATGGACACATATTGCAAAGTGACTTGTTTTTCCAAGATCTTTAACATAAAAAGCAATCCTTGGAGTGAGACAACCCATTTAACTGTATAGTCATGGATTGCTACTTCTCTATGTGGCACAAGTTAATATAGAATTAATAACACTTTGTTGCAACCAATCAATAGATTTCTCTTCTGCATGTCTCCAATAAAGATATTTTCCCAGTTAGAGAAATAAATGGACTACATTCTAGAATAGCTACTGTCCCTTCAAATAAGGACTCTTGGCAGGTATTTTTTTGATATTCCACTCTAGGATAAATACAAGGTTTGAACCAGGTTTATTCATATATAAACCTGGTTCAAACCAAGTCTAAATATTATCATTAAAGAAGAGACAATATCTGGAAATCTGGTGGTCTACAACCCTAACACACTGATTGCAGGGGAGGGACAGTATGGTGGGGATGCCAATGATGACGTGTCAGTCTGGGAGAACTATGTAACTACATCAGCACTCAGTTCTCCCTTTGAACTTTAGACGGCTCAGCTAGACACCACATGGGTCAGATTTTTAGAAGTCAATGCCAATATCAGATCGTGCCACCCATAACGTTCATTAATTTTAAGGGTAATACTGGGAGATGATGTCATCTATTACAGCTTCCATATTAGGTTATGCGAGACAAAGTTTATGCAAGAACAGAGGGAACAAAATGAAGCTATCAACATTTGTACAATGACTAGAATGTCTAGAAGAAAGTCATTGCTGCTTCTTTCTACCTGCAATGGTAGACTAAGATATACAGTCACCAGAGCAGGTTCCCTTCCAATAAGAGCATCTATATATTATACATTGACAATCTTAAAGGGGTTGTCTCACTACAAAGATTAGCTTTCAAAATGTAGGGAACTTAAATCAAGATTTTTTCCAAATGCATTCCTCTTTTGATTTTTCCCTGAACAGGAGATGAGAGAGATTTTATTTGCTCTGAGTGCACACAGATTTCTCTGGTTACCAACCTTATCTCCCTGCTCTGTGTCTTATCTGAGAGCAGGGAGTGACGTCATTACAAGTCGGCACACAGGACGCCGGCAGCTTGAGAACGAAGTGTGTTGTCTCAACAAAGGAGATATATTTTTTGAAGGTTTACATTGAGCTATTAAGCTGTCTGCACTACAGATAACATCTCCTACTCTTATGGCAGTGCAATTACAAGAGCTGGGAATATGGCGCTTATATCCTAATCACTACTATAAAACCAACCACAGCCTGACCAGAAAGAGGGAGGAGGGATGATTCTGAAGCGGACTGTGGCTCTGAGAAACAGTGTGGTGAGACAACCCCTTAAATAATGAAGGGGCCACATGCTCACTTTGTGAAATGGGACTGCCCCTTGAACAAGTGCCAAATAAGGAGTCAATCAGCCTCATACACTGAGCCTCACCCCTCTGAATATCCATAAACATTAGTTATTTGGCTATTAGCCCCTACTGGTATGTACATATAGCACCACTACAGATACATATATAATAGTGATATTCTGTGTCTGGCCACTACAAAGATTTTCTTTTGCACTGAAGGACTTGGCACATCCAGGCGTTAAATTAGCTACATGTTGATTTCAGTATGAACTGTATAACGACGTATCTCCCCTCTGTTGGGGGTGCAGGGAAATTGAACACTTGCTGCAAGGTTTACTGATTTCTTGAGGCAGAGGAGAGGACTAAATACAGTAGAATTTCGGATCCTAATAGACCATTTAATTAGCCAATTGTAAACACATTTATTGATATATAGGTGTTAAAAGAAAATAAATCACAAAACTGGCCACACTTACTGCTACAGAGACAGGGCAACATCTAAAAAGCCCCAACAATGAGCACCCCTGACGTGGGTTGCGAGCTGGTGTATTCTGGCTATGATAATACCTTATGTTAGGATCCAGTCTGGCAGTGTGATTTTGGGGAGCAAGGGGTGTCCGTATTTTGTGTTGTGCACATAGAGTCGGCTGGGCAGTCCGCCTCAACGACCAGTAAGGGTGTCACTGGAAGCCAGCATGGTGCACTACACGTAACCCGATCACTGGCAGCCTTCCCTACGTGTTATTGTAAGGCTATGTTCACACGATGTATTGTGGCGCGTACAGTACGTGCTTCAGGAGCTTGGGCTGATCAGCATGTACCCCCGAGGCGCGGGGGGAGGAGCGCAAGCCCGCCGGCCCCATAGACATGCATTACTCATGTCACTTATCTCCCCGCGCATACAATACGATCGTATTGTACGAGCGGGGAGAGGAGGTGTAATCCATAATTCTCTATGAGGAGTATGGATTACCAGAATTTCGGCACGCATCTCGCCCGTATTAGAGGGCAAACGGCGCGAAATGCGTGCCGAAAGTACGCCGTGTGAACTCTCATGCTAAGCAGCCACCACCCTCATGAATAGTAGATGAGTGAGTGGCTGTTCACCAACAGTTTTGCACTTCAGCCACCTCCTCTGCATAGTACTGTGACTTTTCTGCATCCTGGTGTGAACTGGTTTCTAACCTGCTTTTGAATTAGCCTTTGTGCAAGTATAATACTAAGCAGCCACTCTTCTCATTTACAGTCAGCATGTGAGGGGCTGCTGAGCAGTATTTTGCACCTGGGCAGCTTCTCCTATGTGGCACCAGGACTTTTTACCTCCAACTAGGAGTGGATTTTTCAGCTGCCTTTGTAGTATGGTCTTTTTGTGATTTGGAGCAGATCTGATCCCTGTAAACTGTAAAAAGAAAATAACCCAAAAAGTAGGACTCCAGCAGCAATTTCATAGGTGCACTGACCACCAGGCTTCTTGGATTTGGCTTGGAGACATCTTGTTGTCCCTGACAACAGACATTGGGAGTCTGCCTGGTAGTCCCCATAGATTTGATATGGGACAGAAGTCCAATGCTTATGGCCACCATTAGACGCAGCGTTCAGCGGAGTGTGTCACTTGCCCCCTCTGTCTTCAGCCTCCCATTAGACTCTTTGAAAGTGTTAACATATGCAATTGAGTTGAAAAGGTATCTATAAGATTGCCTAACATAATGGAACCTGTCCCAATGACAGACTGTCTTAAAGGGGTTGTCTAGCTACAAAGATTAGCTTTCAAAATGTAGGGAACACTAAATGAAGACATTTTCCAAATACTCTGCTTTGTTCATCTTTTTTTGTTAAGGAGCTACAAATGATTTTATCACCTTCCTGGATCTATTTGGTTCCCCCAGTGACCGACCTGTGTACTTTTTGTCTCCCCTGCTGTTTGTTCTATGTGATAGCAGGGAGTGACTTCATCACACAGGTCACAGCAGCCATAGTGAGAGCCTATGTGTTATCTGAACTTTCAGACAAAAGCCAGTGATTACTGCTATTTACTTTAGATAAGTCTCCTGCTAGCAGTTTCAGAGAAGCTTCTAAGCTAATCTAAACAATTATCAACATGAAAACCCTCAGTTTGAATACAGGGAGTGAATGCATGAGCTTATGTAATTACGAAAGTCTGACCCAGAAGTGACAGGATGACATCATAGAACTCTAGGGAGCAACCTACCCTTTCAGGAGGGGACCATGAGCTCACTTTTGTATCTAGATTCAATGGAATTGACAACTCTCGGGACAAGACCCTCACAATAGCCTCTAAATAAAGGATCACAGAGGGTTTTATAGGTAATTATTTATAAAGTGCCCCAAGTCCTAAGAACTTCCCACTACTCTAGCATTAAGCCTTTCAATACATAAATAACTGGCATCAAGAATTGTTGAAAACTCCACGACCATTATACAGAAGGTCTGCTGACTGCGAAGGTGCATTCTTCTCCTGGTGGAAGTATTAACTCAGCCATAAATATTCTTGCAGGATGTTTTTTCTCTGAACCCTTTACACTGCATCTTTTCGGTGTGATGTGGAGCACTGTTCACGGCTATGAAGCGGCGAGGCAGGAGGTGCAGCATATTAGCAACTCTCTGAGTTATTTTGGGGAACAGAAGCTAATTGACACTGCTGTTATTTCAATGTCTTTAATCAAATAGGAATTTGAAAGAACAGTGTTTTGTTCAAACCAATTCCATTTAAAAGATGAAGCAGAGCTGAACTTGTCAGCTACAGCAACATTAGTCATCTGGCACAACGGATACCGCATTGAAATACCTGTGCTTTCATATTGGACCGCATTCATTATCTAAACTCTGCTTCCTCTATGGACATGTTACACTGTATTAGCACTGCTAGTTTACCATATGATCCAAAAACAAATGCAGTAAACTTCTTCATAGACGCCATTTCTCAGGTGGAAGACAAAAAGTGTTATTTTGCCCTCCATCTGGATGGTATACATCATGGCTAATGCTTATTTGCAACATGGAGTATCTCAGTCTCCTGTACTTGGTAAGACTCATTCAGCCTTTGTGTGATGCATGCAGTAGCACTCATCATAGCTATACAAAGTATAGGTCGAGCAGTCACTGTGTACATACTAGTGCATCTCAAAAAAAATAGAATATCAATGAAGATTAAACGGATTCTCCAGGACTATCTCTTTATTTGTTATATGGCTCACAAACGTATGATATTAAACCTTGTAATTCATACTGTAAGGAGTCTGGTTTCTCTATTTGACTTAAAGGGGTTGTCTCACTACAAGGATTGCTTTTATGTTAAAGATCTTGCAAAAACAAGTCACTTTGTAATATATGTCTATTAACAGTGTCCTACCTATTCTGAGATATCCCCTCTTGAATGGGCTGCATCAGCTCCTCAGGTTGCTATAGCTACAGACCTGTTTCATCTCTCCTGATAGGCTGCCAGCACTGGTCCCTATAGCTACAGACCTGGCTTCTACTGCAGCCTAGTGGAAGCCAGTAAGGAGTCTGGTTTCTCTATTTGACTTAAAGGGGTTGTCTCACTACAAGGATTGCTTTTTATGTTAAAGATCTTGCAAAAACAAGTCACTTTGCAATACATGTCCATTAACAGTGTCCTACCTATTCTGAGATAACCCCTCTTGAATGGGCTGCATCAGCTCCTCAGGTTGCTTATAGCTACAGACCTGTTTCATCTCTCCTGATAGGCTCAGCATGGTCGTATAGCTACAGACATGGCTTTACTGCCTAGTGGAAGCCAGTAAGAGTCTGTTTCTCTATTTGACTTAAAGGGGTTGTCACACTACCAGGATTGCTTTTCCTATCAAAGATCTTGCAAAAACAAGTCACTTTGCTATATATGTCCATTAACAGTGTCCTACCTATTCTGAGATAACCCCTCTTGAATGGGCTGCACCAGCTCCTCAGGTTGCTATAGCTACAGACCTGTTTCATCTCTCCTGATAGGCTGCCAGCACTGGTCGCTATAGCTACAGACCTGGCTTCTACTGCAGCCTAGTGGAAGCCAGTAAGGAGTCTGGTTTCTCTATTTGACTTAAAGGGGTTGTCTCACTACAAGGATTGCTTTTTTATGTTAAAGATCTTGCAAAAACAAGTCACTTTGCAATATATGTCCATTAACAGTGTCCTACCTATTCTGAGATAACCCCTCTTGAATGGGCTGCATCAGCTCCTCAGGTTGCTATAGCTACAGAACTTTTCCAGCTCTCATGATAGGCTGCCAGCACTGGTCGCTATAGCTACAGACCTGGCTTCTACTGCAGCATAGTTGAAGCCAATAAACACGCCCCTGAATTCAAATTGAAACCAAGAAAACAGGAAGAATCAATGTAGAGACACAACCCCTTTAAATTATTGATATCAATTATCTTTTCAGTGATATTCTAATTTTTCGAGATGCACAAGTACATTATATTACGTATCCATTGCGGATTCTGAGTTACATCTAATATTATATTCCAGAACTGCACTCGCTATTCTGCTGGTAGAGGTACTGTATACATATATTACATTACTTATATGATACTGATTCTGAGTTTCATCCTGTACTAGGCTCTGTCTACACGACAAGTATTTCAAGTCAGAATCCACGCAGAGTCTGACATGACTCATCTAAAACCAAAAGCAAGTCATCCCCATTGACCTCAATAGAAAATACGTTGTAGTTCATACAATGCATAGTTTCAGAGGTTGGTTTTTAGGTGTAAAAAATTTAGAACATGTTCATTCTCTGATTGTATTCCACGTGGAAATTTACAATTGAGGTCAATGGGGGTGGCTAAAAACCTTGTGTAAGACGCGCCCAAAACATGTGTATGTGGTTTTTAATACATACACAACCACATAGAAATAATGGGGGCTCATTACTGACTTTAAACCGAAATTAAAAAACGACCCTAAATGCACATGCAAAAACAAGAGAGACACGCGATAAAAAACGCATCGTCCAACAAGTAAATTTTACTCGTCGTGTGGATGTACCTATACACTCCAGAGCTGCACTCACTATTCTGTACACCATGCACATACATAATATTACTTGTAGTGTACTTTTCCCGAGTTACATCTTGAATTATACTCCATAGCAGCACGCTCTGTTCTGCTGGTGCAGTCTCTGTGTACATACAGAACATTACTTATCTGATATTGATTCTGAGTTACATCTTGTATCACACTCCAGGGCTGCACTCACTATTCTGCTGGTGCAATCACTGTGTACATATAGAATATTATTTATCTAATACCAATTCTGAGTTACATCTTGTATTATACTGCAGAGCTGCACTCACTATTCTGCTAGTGCAGTCACTGTGTACATACATATTATTTATCTGATACTAATTCTGATTTACTTCTTGTATTATAGTCCAGAGCTGCACTCACTATTCTGCTGGTAAAATCAATATGCACATACATAACATCAGTTGTACCGTACTTTTCCTGAGTTACATTCTGCATTATACCCCAGAGCTGCACTCACTATTCTGCTGGTAAAATCAATATGCACATACATAACATCAGTTGTACCGTACTTTTCCTGAGTTACATTCTGCATTATACCCCAGAGCTGCACTTACTATTCTGCTGGTGGAGTCAATGTGTACATTTATTACTTATCAATAACTCATTGTTACTGATCCTTAGATAAAGCCTGTATTATAGTCCAGAGTGGCATTCACAATCCTGCGATAAACAAACCTTGCCACCTTGATGCCTGAAACTAAACAAAACTCGAAAATGATTTTAGTCCCAATCCAAAGAAACTCTCTTCAAAAACAAAATATGACTAAGACTTAACTTTTAATAATGTACAAATAAAACACAAATATAACAATTGAAATAAGCAAATTGCCACAGAAGAAGTGTTGCAAATCACATGTGCTACCAAATGAGGTTAAAGTACAAAAGGAACGGATCCATATACATACACATGTATCCTGAGAAATGTACTTATAACAGTGAAGTGACTAATCAAACAGTCTCCCAAACCCCGCAGACCAAGTACAAAAATCAACTGGGACTCCAGCATGGAAAAAGCAACCCTATAATAGTCTGCCTAAATGGCGGGATAGTCGCCCAGAAAAGAGCGGCCCCACCCTACAGAGGCTCTTCCTGCCCCAGCCAGGAATGTAGGCATATGGAGTTCCCAATCAAAAAAATGAAAAAGTGTATAAAAATACGAAACTGCCTAGATGAAAAACAAGTACCTAGCTATAAAGAATGCCGCTCAGAATACAGTGGCACACCCAAGTTTCCCCACATAGAGATAGCAGTTCCTCCGGGAGCTATTTATTAAATACAGCATCTAAGGGCTTGTTCACACAACGTTTTTGTGCAAAACGGATCTAACAATTGTCCGTGTGATTAGCATTGCTTTCAATGGCAAAAGCGCATCACTGTTCTCAGGAGAGATCGCCGATGCCGCTTCTTTTGAGAGCTCTCCTGCTCTCTTTCGCATCCCGCTTTAAGAATTTGACATGTCACTTCATTATTGTTGGTGTTTACGAAAAGTGAAGCCA
>JAODAL010002514.1:0-55000 GCA_025379985.1 Phyllomedusa bahiana | reverse complement strand
TATCTCTTTTTCCTCTCTCTCTCTTTTTCTCTCTTTCTTTCCCTCTCCTCTCTTCTCTCTTTCGTCTCTCTTGACTCTCTTCTCTCTCTCTTTCTCTCTTTCTCTCTCTTTCTCTCTCTCTCTCTTTCATTCTCTCTCTCTCTTTCTTCTCTTCTTATCTCTGCCAGACTCTTGTCTCTCTCTCCTTTCTTCTTCTCTCTTTCTCTCTTCTTTCCTTCATCTCTTTGCTCGTCTCCTCTCTTCCTTCTCTCATCTCTCTCTCTTTCTCTCTCCTCTTTCTCTCTCTCTTCATCATTTCTCTCTTTTCTCTCTCTCTCTTCTCTCCTCTCTCTCCTCTCTCTCTCTCCTCTTCTCCTCTCTCTTCTCCTCTTTCTCTCCTCTTTCTCTCTCTCTTCTTCTCTGCTCTCCTCTCCTCTTCTCTCCTTTCTCTCTCTCTCGCTCTCTCTCTGACTCTCTCTCTCTCTCCAACTCTCACTCCTCTCTCTCTACTCGTCACTCTGCTCTCTCTTCACCTGCTCTCTCTCTCTCTCTCTCTCTCCCTACACCCCATAAATCATAAACAAACTTGGAATAATAACTAAAACATTAAAATCCCTCAAAAGACCCACTACCCCTTCACCTGACACCATCACCCCCCCTAAAATATTATCCCCCTCCCACCCCCCCAAGGACTCAACGCACCCCATAACCCTCGTAGTACACAGGCCCCTCTAACTTGGGCTGCGCCCACAAGCAATAACACCGAACGACACCGAGGCCAAGAATGACAAACTTAACCCCCAATCGTCAACTTCATATATATAGAGTACACCTTTAGATGCTGTAGCACATAGCGCGATTCTGCAAGGAAATCACTGCATATACAGAGGGGATTTGCCACAAGGTGGGGGCACACCTGTCCCCCCCACTCGCGAGCGCCGCTGGAAGAGCGATGCCTCACATGCCACAGTCACTCTCCATTCTATCTTATGTTCTAGTGCTCAGAACTCCCGAGCAGAACCGAACTGGAGAGTTGTGCGGCAAGTGTGACCGACTGTACCAGTCTAGCAGGCGAGATTCAGTACAATGCATGCGTCATATTCCAACGATATGCCATCATTTGCCCTATGTTTGGAGGTTCAGACATAAACTGCGTGGGGAGTGTCTGCTAAGAAGATAAGAAGCAGAAAATTGAATGTACAATACAGGCTGTAACTTTTCAGTAGATGATAAGCAATTTAATTAATAGAAAGTTACTTATAACGGCTTGACTGCATCTCAAGTTTCACATTAGGATGCATTGCTCACTTCCTGGTCAAGCTCTGTAAATAGCACAATGAGCTCCATTTGGATTCCAGTCTTCTGCTAATATTAGAAGTCAACTCAGAAGCTTCCCTTTCCTGACAGCATGAGATTTAACGTAAAAAGCAGTAATTACGTGAGTTAGCGATGTTTAAGAAGAGTCCTGATATTAAATCTGTATGGGTTATGCATACTAGGAAATGTTAGATTTGGAAAAGCTGCTTTTAACTCACCTTCTCAGGAATGTCCTTCAAAAATGTGGAGGGTATGTTTTTCTGTATGTGTGCTGTTTTCATAATATGTCAAATGTCAAGATATTTTTCTAGTCTTATGTTGAAAATTATTAATAAATATACAGCTTTATTAAAAAAAAAAGCAGTAAATTACTTACATTTTGCGTCTGAAAGCATCAAGATAACAAACAAGCTCTCACTGACGAGTTCTGATGCGAGGTAAAGACCTGGATGATGATGTACACTTCGCCTGCTATCAGAAGCAACAAAACAGCATTGGAGATGTACACAGTTCCAGTCGACTTTGGGACCAGAGCTGAGCTAGCAAGCGGTGTTAAAATCATTTTTGGATCCTTAACAAAAAAAAATAAATGAACGTAATATATTTGGAAAACGTCTTCGTTTAGTGTTCCCTAATCTTTGTAGCGAGACAACCCCTTTAACTGTTTATGGGAATGCATTATTTGAATTGTGAAATGATGTTCAAAGATGGACGAATCCATCAGTTTATTTTACTGAGCTGCATTTGAAAAAATTAACTGTAGTTTCTGATTGTTCTGGACAATTTGTCCTTCTTGGCTAGAAAGACCCTGAGGTCCCAGCCGTGCTGCTTGAAGCGACTGGTGGTTAAAATACAAAATGGCCCTACGCCGACGTATGGATTTTCCTTAGTCCTAACGAGGTGTTCCCATCACATAACTGTCCAGTGTTACCTTTGCAGAGAACAGCCAGACGAGCTGTGTGGTTCTCTTGCTATGCGGAGTTTTTGAACCACATCAAAACAACTACACAAATTTTAACTTTGCTCCAGCTATAGAACAATCCCTATTGAATGATTTGAACGGTGCGGTGCGTCCCTCTTTGAACAACATTTCACAATTCATAGAATTAATCCCCATTAACAGTTGAATAACTTTCTGTTCATTACACTGCTTATCTTCCACTGACTAAAGTTACAGCCTGTATTGTATTTCAGAGCTTTAAAATGCACAAACGCAATATGGTTGTATTTCCTCATTTACATCCACTGTCTTCTCGAGCCTGATTTTCGAGTGATAATCCGTCAGGAAAGTTTTCCCGATAGATCCCATTGACACAACAGTCCAAATTGGACTACCTTTTCCCTATTTACGAAACTTATATAGTTTCTGGATCACACACAAGAGAGTGGTCCAAGTGGACAAGAAACATCACATGGGTGGTGCCTTAGAGATCTGTAATTTGGCAAACGTTAGAAATCTTTGGGCCCATATTAAAGGGGTTTTGCTACAAAGTAAAATTGACGTGGAAGAGTGTATTGTTAAATTATAAAATAAACATTGTTCACCATTCATCATTATTAAGAAATTCTGGGAACGCTTTTTGTCTTTAGCTGCTCCTTTATTGAACCATTGGTATTACAGCTCATCTCCAGGGGATACGACCACGGGCTGCAGAGTTCTCCTACAGTCCTGTCGCACATGCTCAGAAAAACATCACACTCTCCTTACAGATCGCAGCTACTGAGTGTATCAAACCCTCAGCGTGCTTGTCATTCTACTCCCGTCCTCTGTACTCCTTAGCGTAATTAGTCCAAACAGATGACAAATCAAAACTTAAAAAAAATAACCTCCAATCACGTTTGTGCACTGACAGAGAGAGAAAAAAAATCCACAGGTTGTTTCCTGAGCAGGATTTGAACCTAAGGACCCTTGTCTGCCTGGTGGCAAAGTTTTAACCTATGAGCTACATTGTAACTACTCACGAGAGCTCTTTACATAAACCTAGACCCTATTGTTTGACTACAGACGAGGGACAGGCCTGGTGATGTACATCCTGCAGCAGGACACAGTGAGAGATGCAATTTCAAACAAATTCACACACGCCTCCTTCTGAGCACACAAGCTGAGGAGCTGAGCGAGAACGAGCGATGGCAAAACCCCCTCTTACAGCTTATATTCTTCTTTCTAAATCTGTGGGAAAAGTGGCACTCTCCCTAAAAGATTTTTCATCGCAATATAAGTGGTATTACTCTGCAGGACATCATATCAAGAAGAGCAAAAGTCAGAGGGCAAAACAGAAAATACCCACACGAGTCATGAAAATAAGGGATCCGCACACAGCCTCTGCCTATACCGCTCTGCTATGTGCATAAGGCTATGGAACGAGAAGGTAACTGACACATGGAAATCACATTAAGGGACAAGAACCAATATGCATAACAATCACTGTATAAGCATAGATCGTGCGGCTCTATTAAACGACAAAAAACTCAGATTTTTGTCACTGCACTATTTTTCACCAAAAATGCCACCGTATTTAGACATCAAGTGAGCGCCATCCTCCCCCCAACATGACGATCATTTTGCGACACGGGTGCCGGATGAAACACACAGATAGTCTGATGATTCGCCCTCCACTCTCCTGTTCTAGAGCCTATCTGCCAGCCATATTACGGAAGATGAGAACACTATGTTTGGAGACTACACATGTATCGATCGTATGCTAAATACGCGCCGTCTGCGGAACCTTAATCATTATTTCATTTGCATGCGATTGAGGTCAGACAATGGTGCGTGGTTCATATTGTTCCCCCTCGATTAGCCAAACTACATCTGGCATGGTCTACTCCTCTCTGGGTCACAAGCGCCAACATACAATGAACAGGTTTTGAACTCGTACCCCAGATCCAATGGCAGAATTTGCCTATAAATGGCATTTTGCTAACCAATAACTACTACGAAGTAAATCGGTTCGCCTGCGCAGGAAAAATATATTAGTAGTAACGTAAAATACTCATTTGCCTCATTCTTAACAATGCACAGAGACGTCTGGGTTGATAAATAGAGAAAAGTCACTATCACAGTACCCACATCAAACTACAGTGGCGAAACTGCGTCTATGCACGCACAAAAACAAACTATGACAGCAAAGAGAAACGATGTAAGAGTTAACATATCATTATTTTGAAGTCAGAATTATTATAGTGCGCTCAAGCAACGAGGCTGATCACTTACACATATAAAAAAGTATTTGTATGAAAATATCAAGAGACAAGGGATTATAATACTTTTAGACACTTATATCATCTGCTGTGGGCCTTGGACTGGGCCAGTAATGCCAATTGTAACCTAACCTCTCAATCACGAATGGAGCAAGACTTGGACATAGGTTACCAACTCTTAAATGGGTTGTCTCGACTACAAAAATATGAAAAGGAATCAACTAGTAGAGAACACTAAAATGCAACAGACAATTTTCCAAAAAAATATATATGCTTATGCAATCAAATCTTTTTTTTTTGTTAGCGAAGACTAACAACAAGGATACATGATATCACACCACTACTGTATGAACTTTACATGGTTTTACACCAAGGTAGAAACCAAAACGTAAACTGTGTATACTTACATTCTCATCATAAAACCCTTAAAAAAAAACAATAAAAAGTAAAAACAAAAGACCCCCCCTGCTGTTTGATTTTACTGATAGCCGGGAGTCGACGTCATCACATCAGAAGTCGCAGACAGCAAACAAGAACTTACGAGGCAGTGAGACACTCTTCAGTTTGACTTATCTGATCTTCATCAGACAAACGAACGTAATTACTACTGCTGATAATATACCATATACTCAGAAGCCTTCCTGGTCTCCTAGACAGCATAGAAGCTTCTTTTATCTAATATCAGCACAGATCATGAATAATCAACTGGAACTCATATGCAAATTGCCACCCCAACAGAACAGCTATCGAATAGGAAGAAGACAGAGCCTAAAGCAAGAATTATAATTCATTAAATTGCCAATCCTATGAAATCTATTAAGAATGAGAACAACCCCTATCTAAAATCAGATTGGGCTCTGCAGCTATAATCAGACGCGAGTCCATTATCTAGTATCTTCTTCTGCTAAAGGTATGTTAATAGATATCACTCATTCTTTCCCTGTTACCAGCATGGCTCGAATATTTCTACGCTTAACTCTACCTCTCACGAACTATCTGCCTTGACACTCTACCACCTACATGTAAACTGTGATGCACTTCAACATCTCATGCATCATCTTAGTATCCAACATCATCCTGTCCAGCCACTTACAGATATCACAACCTCTGTGAACTACTCCTTCATCTATGGGTCAATCACTGACTTCAGATGGAGTACTATTCTCCAAGGATTGCCGCTGTAGAAAGACACTTCTCCCTTTGAGGGGATTAAAATAAAGAATTTACAGTCCCTGGACTCTGCTCCCCAATTTAGCCATATGCAATAGTTGCCAAGTGATTCTGCATCTTCAGTAGGATGCTTTCACCCAAAGACACGTGGCACATGATTTCACTTGGCCGATGGGCACCATGCATATGCCCTCCCTTCCTGCAATTGGTAACTGCTTGGGCGCTGAAATCTTGCTGCCAGGTTTCCCAACAAATTATAGTTGATTGCTGGGGGGTTTCAGCAATGAGAAACACTGTGATGATCTAATTGTAAGAGACATCTTAACAAAACGGAAAAAGCTAACATGAAATTAGATACTTATAGCTGTCCCCGAAAATGATCAAAATGATCTGCTGAAAGCTACAGGGAACACATGCCTAAATCAAATTACCCTACAATACTCCCTGCAAAACCTCCACTGAATCCTGCTTGTAATCATCAGTGATGGTTGATTGTAAAGTAGATCACAATAATTCTTGAATATTATAACTGTAAACTCCCCTAATAAATGAGAAATCGGTATAGCAATTAAACTAGAGGTGCACTTCAAAGAAATGCGAAACATAACACAAACTCAAAAAATATTTCAGCAATTGCCCCCTTCCTCTTTTTTTCCTTTGATTCAATTAAAACCGAGAAATGTATATAAAAAAAATCCAGGAAGTCTGCTTGATCTTTCCTCCTCCTCTTCTCTATCCTGTGTTTGGTTGTAAGACAACTGGCTGCAGCAGGAGCCTCCCCCTCTGTCTGGAACAGGACGAAGAGATTGTTTGGCTGGATCCCACAGCATCAGATAAAAACTGTCCGAAAGTCGACCGTTTTTTTGTCCGATACGAGACCGTGGTTTTTGTCACTGTGTTATCAAAAACCGCCGTCGGTTCTCGTTCTTTTTGACGTCAACCCCTAAAATTGCTTGTGTGGGAGACTGCCGGCGTATTTAGGAACATGTTCCTAAATACCCAGTGCCAGAAAACGATCAGAAAAAAACGACCTGTGGTGGCTATAAAGTCTATGGGCTGCTTAAACAATTTGGCGATCTTTCAGTAGGATTTTTCAAAATACGAAAACCGCCCGAGAATCTAAAATCTTCTGTGTGCCTGTGTGGACTTTTGCGCCGGTTATTCAACAGATCTGCGGTTTCTGCAGACCATTGAACAACCAGCTGCTACAAACACACCGAGCAGTCCTATGGACTAACCTGTGCAACAGTCCCCCACTGCACGGTTTATCACCGCCCGGGCGCGTTTTTCTTCAAGCGCCCCGAAAAACACCTTGAACAATGTTCACATCTCCTTCTATCGTCCAGTGTTTTTTGGACGGAATCATGAACAAGGTCCAATGGGTACGAGGGAGGGCTTTTTTCTCTCCGATTAATCGCGATAAAGACAAAGCCCGTCCCCCGGCGGCCGTTCAGTGGCCTGGCGCTTCAAAAACAATGACAACTGCCCGGTACGTAATAAACTGACGCACCGGTACAAATGAGATCCTTTGCCTGATTGAGCTGATGAGGCCCTTAGGCTGGCGCTCTTAGGTTAACAGTTGCTGACTCTCAGCCAATCTTCAGTGAATCAACATGAGATTAGCCCATGTGTTCTCTGGAACGGATAGTCCACAACGACAAGTGTTTGATTGAGGGCGCTTTCTGTAAACAATGGACCCTGCAATTCGAATGATTGAATGCCCACACAACTCCAGGCACGGTTTAAGGAAGGTGAGCGGCAACCAAGTGTCATGTCCAGACATCTACATAACCCATTTACATAAGCCGCATTCTGTACTGATGGCAAAAGGTACCTGACCGTGCACTACCTGCATGGCATCATAGTTACTGATCGCATTTTGCCAAGAGCAATCTACGACTGGACAGAGGGGCCAGTCTGCAATTCCTCACAGTGCTTTTCAGTGCGAATGAAACGACTTCCGATTAAACTCTGCGCAGCTCAGAATTATGGCAGCCAACCGTATGCTGGCAGACGGTCAAGGACAGAGCGGCTTAAGGCATCACACCCAGGTTCAGGTACCCTTGCCATTCGCTAGCCCGTCAAACACCCCTTATGAAAATGGTTCAGGAATGCGTCTGCCACTTGGCGCGTACCATCTCACCTCCCTTAAACAAGCTTGACGTTGTGTGGCGTTCATCATCCAGTTCTGCAGGGCATTGTTTAAAATGAAGCGGACATCAGTGTGTGATGGAGCCAAAGATGTTCACTTCTTTGCCTTTCTGTGACTCTTCCAGTCTCTCTGATACAACCTGTTGGTGACACTCTAAGCTTAGTGGCCACTTCCATCTGAGAGCATCCTGCTTGAAGCCTCACAATGACGAGGTGCTGCTGATCAATTGTAAGGTATTGTCTTAGTCTCATGATGTCAAAATGTGAACAGAGTGATGAGGAGGACTGTTTAAATCCCAATTGAAATTGATCCTCTTGATCAAAAAATGACTTATTGTTTAACTCACATTTTTATGTTAAACACATTTTGTAGGAATTTTTGGTTATGTTTTTTTTAATTTTCCAGATCACTTTCAATATTTTTTTAATAATTTTTAAGCCCTGTATTTTTTTTGGCCCCAGGCTAATAATCTTTGAAATTCCTGTTCTATTTAGAGATTTTTCAGGTCTGCTCATTTCGTAAAAGAGGAGAACCCCCAATTTGTAAATTAACCAGAATCCACCAGTCCAAGAGGAGATGCACAGCCCCCCCCTCCCCCCCCCTTTCACGTGAAACTCTCCTTAACGTCTTGGACAGAATCTGCTTAAGAACCCTATGGGCATGAAGCGCTGAAAGTTTTTTGATGCTGTAAAGCGGCGCTAAAAGTCTTCCCCCACAAAAATTTTTAAACGGCCGTGAGAAATCTAAAATTCGGGAAATAAAAACAATGGGGGAAAAGAATATGGAAAGGGGTTTTGATTTAATAAGTAAAAAAAAAGAAAATTGGGCCCATTCCTTTAATTATTGGGTGTTCGGGGATCAAACACCTGTTGTGAATTTTTGCCTTAAGCTCCGTGTTAGAGATTAGCTTATACATTTACTGCATGTTTAGTGTAGAAGTATGTTTTGTATGTACATATGTATAGGTGGTGTAATTTTTCTTTGTAAGGTGGTTAAGTATATTTTTTGTCTTTGTAAAAAATGATGTATTTTTGTGGGAAAAAGGACATTTCATGAAATATTTATGTGGTTGTGAAAACTTTGTTTTGTTTTTTCATTTTATAGTGGGGAGTAACTATGTTCATATGTATATTGTGGGTGTAACTATGTTTGTATGTATAGTGTGGGTAAATATGTGCGTATGTGTATGTATGTACAGGGTAAATATAAAGTACAAGTTTCTATAAGCGTGCGTGTTTTTTCCCATAAAAAGCGTTAAAGGATTGTGGGTTTGCCAGAACCCGGGGAAACTCAATCAATCTAAACTCTATTTTACTCAATTGACCCATTTCCCTAATGCCATTTATAGATCTGACACACTGTTATTTCCACCAAGAATACAAACAGTATGTGATTTTTCGTTCCTATACAACTAAAAGGTCAAAAAACCTTTCCATGGTACCAATACGTATGTAAATTACCCTAAATAAGTTTTTGAGAAAATAAGTTTGATGGTAATGACTATGTTACAAAAGAAAAGTGGTAAACTGAAAGATGGTAGAATAGAATAATACCATATAGGAACAAATATAAGTATGCTAACCTTCCTCATTATACTGTGCAGCGCACATCACAAATCTATATACACATAACTAGCTGTCATCAAAATACATGCTTACATGCGACATTACTATGCTAACTCTGGTTTTACATAGGACTGCAGACAAAAAGCGGCTAGGAAGATTTTGTACCTGGCAGAAGTAAGAATTAACACTAAGGGCGACGTGTATGAAGGGCCGGCGGGGGGGGCCCTAAAAAAAGCCGAGAGCCGTTTATAGTTTTAAACAGGTGCACCCCAAACCTTGGCCTAAGTGCCTCGGTACAGGCCAAAGCACTTTTAGGGGAAAATTTTTTGGGGGGCTTTTTGGGGGGCGTCGCCCCCAAATTAGTAGAAGTAGACACTTTTTATATTCTTTGAAACAAAACTTGGGCGCGAACATTTAGAACCCCAGCCCAAAGAAAAGGTGGTGCCTGACCCCGATTGTGGTATTGGTTAACTGCCGTTTGTAAAAACTGAGAAAAAAACAGACCAGGGTAAGGTGGTGCTGAGCCAGACTTGTGGTATTGGCTCTACACTGCCCCTGTTTTTTCCCTGAAAGAAAAACCAGCCCAGGGTAAAGGGGTGCCTGAGCCAGATTGTGTTTTGGGGCTTCATCCCCTGTTTTAGACCTGCAGAAAACAGAAGCCAGGGTAAGGTGGTCCCTGACCAGACTTGTGGTTTGGTTTACACTGCCCGTATGTAGCCCCTGCGAAAACACCCAACCAGGGTAAAGGTGGTGCGGGCCCAGATTGTGGTTTGGCTCAAAAGCCTGATGTTGCCTCCCAAAGACCGAACAAAAAAAGAATACCAGGGCCCCCAAAAACAAGCCAGCCAGGTTAAATTTGGGCCCGGGGAGCCGACTGGGGGTTTTGGCTCTCCCTTTGCCCTGTATTGAAAACCATTCAGAGAAGGGGCCAGCCCAGTAAAGGGGGGGGGGTGCCTTAAAGCCTTTAAAAAGGTTGTTATGGGGCCCCCACCCCCCCCCCCCCCCTTATTTTTTAGCGGGGGAAGGGAAACCCCAGCCGGGAAAATGGTCCTGAAAAACCAGATTGTTTTTTGGCCCCACACCCCGAAAAGCGAAAAGGGGAAACCCCCCCGGGTAAATGGGCCAAAATTAAAAACTGGGGGTTTTTCTCACACTCCCCCTTTTTATGCTTTAAAAAAAAATTTAAAGGGGTCCTTTGGCCAAATTTTTTTAAAAGTTTTTAACATCCCCCCGTTTTTTTTTTTACCTCAGGCGGCCTTTTTGGGCGAAAATTTTTAAAACCAAAATTTTAATTTAACTTTTTTCTACCCCTCTTCCCAAAACCCCCTAAACCCCCCATTTAAATTTCTTCAAAAACCTTAAAAACCCTCATTTTTCCCAAGAAACCCCCTTAACCCAAAACCCCTTTAAAAATCCCCCCAAAATCCCCCCTTTTTAACCGTTGTTTTTTTCCACCCAATTTTTAAAAAAAATTTGGCCCCAAAACCTTTTTCCCCGTTTCCCCCTTTTCCATTACGGGTACCCAAACCCTTCCCCCCCTTTTTTTTTTAACCCCCCCCAGTTTCCTATCCCCTTTTTTGTTGCCCCTTCCTAACCCCCTCTTTACCCTTCCCCCTTTTGTTGGTATCCCCTTTTTTTCCCTATTCCCCCATTTTTCCCAAACCCCCCAAAATTTTTATTTCCCCCCATTTTTTCCCCCCCCAAAAATTTTTCTTTTTTCCCCCCCTTTTTTCCCCCTTATTCCTTTTCCCCCCCCTTTTTTTTAACTTCCCCCCTAAAATTAAACCTTCTTCCCTAATTTTTTACCCTTTCCCCTCTTTTCCTTTTGGGCCCCTTTTCCCTTTTTCTAACTATCAAATTTTTTCCTTAACCCCCCTCCCCACTCCCTTTAAATAATCCCTCCTCCAACCCCCTTTAACTTCCCTTTTTCCCCCAAATTTACCATTTTTTTCCCCCCACCCACCCCCTTTTTTTTTTTTTTTTTTTTTTTTTCCCCCCTTTTGTTTGTTTTTCAACCCCCCCCCCCCCCTTTCAAAAATTTTTTTTTTTGGGGTTTTTTTCTCATTTGGGTTTTGAAGGGTTTTTTTAAAAAAAAAAAATTTTTTTTTTTTTTTTTTTTTTTTTAAGGGGGGTGACGGGGGTTTTTGGGGGGTTTTTTCCACCCCCCTAGTTGTAGCCCTGGGGGCAACAAGGGAAAAAGGGTTTTTTGACCAAAAAAACGGGGGGGTTTTAAATACCTTTTGGGGGTCCCCCCCCTTTAAACCCCTTTTTCCCCTAATTTTAGGACAGGGTCTGGGGGGGGGAATTTTTTTTTTTTAGGTACATGTGGAAGGGCACTTTGTTAAATAAATATTAAATATTGTTGAATAAGTTTTTGTTTAAAAAAAAGTTATCATAAAAGTTCTTGGAAATGATTTTTTTAAAGGTCCAATTCCCCCAATTGGGAAAAATGGGTTCCTTAAAACCTGTTCAAGTCTAGGGAATTTTGGGGTTTAAAAAGCAAAGGGTGGTAACACCAAAAAATAATTTGATTATTCTTTTTCTAAATTCACTTTTGAAGTAAAATATTTTTTAAAAAATTCAACCCACCAACATACTTTTCCCATTTATCGTTAAAAATGAACATGATTAGTATTGCTACATCCTATATGTATTATATGTATGTGCAGGCAGTCCCGGGTTACGAATGGAATATGGACTGTAGGTTTGTTCTTAAGTTGAATTTGTAAAAAGGCATACTTGAACTCCCCGTTTTTGGCGGGGGGGGCCCCCGCTAAAGGGGGGTCCCCCCCCAAACCTGGCAGAGTTGGCCCCTCCCCCCGGGGAAAGCCCCCCCCGGGAGCGGGGTCTAAAGCCCGGGGGCCGAGGAACGTCACAGATGAATGTGCGCTCCCCGTACAGGGAGGGGGCCCGGAGGGATCTTTCCCCTCCTCCCTTCCCCCCCCTGTAGTACAGCCCGGGGTTTGTCCTGTACATACAGATCAGCGTCCCCGGGGGTTGACCACGGCTGCACTCCCCCCCTGGGGACGTTTGAGTGGGGTGGGGCCGGGAGATGTCCGGAGCTGGCCTGCGGAGGTGCCGGGTGGGGTTAAGGGCTTTTTTATTATTTTATTTTTATTCTATAGTGGGGCTCTACCGGCAAACAAAGGGGGGGCAATACCTGGCTACAACAAAGGGGGCAATCCCTGCTACAAAAAGGGGCAACTACCTGGCTACAACAAAGGGGGGAACTACCTGGCTCCCAAAAAAGGGGGGGCAATACCTGGCCCCCCAAACAAAGGGGGAAACCCGGGCACAACAAGGGGGCACTACGGTTTACAAAAAAGGGGGAAAACCCCCGGGTTTAAACAAGGGGGGGCCTACGGCAAAACAAAGGGGGGCCCCCGGGCTAAAAACAAAGGGGCCCCTCCCGGCTACAACAAAGGGGGAAACTACCTGGCTACAACAAAGGGAAAACTCCCGGCTACAACAAAAGGGGGAAACTACTGGCTCAAAAAGGGGGCAATACCTGGCTACAACAAAGGGGGCACTCCCCTGGCTACTACAAAGGGGGGAACAACCTGGCAAACAAAGGGGGAACTACCTTAAAAGGGGGGCAATACTCAAAAAAGGGGGGCAACTCCCTGGTAAAACAAAGGGGGCAACTCCCTGGCTCAACAAAAGGGGGGCAATACTGGCCAAAAAGGGGGAAACTCGGGGCTCAAAAGGGGGGCCTACCTGGCTACACGGGGGGGGGCAAACCTGCTACAACAAAGGGGGCAACTCCCTGGCTACAACAAAGGGGCTTACCTGGCAAAACAAAAAAGGGGGGCCTACCTGGCTAAAACAAAGGGGGCCCTACCCGGGCTACAACAAGGGGGCCTACCTGGCTACAAAAAGGGGGGACCCCCCGGGCAAAAAAAAGGGGGGCCCCTTCCTGGCTAAAAAAAAGGGGCAATACCTGGCTAAAAAAGGGGGCAATCCATGGAACAAAAAGGGGAATCCCTGCTAAAGGGGGCCTACTGGCAAAAGGGGCCTCCCTTTACAAAAAGGGGGCACTCCCGGGCTACAAAAAGGGGGCTTACCGTACGGGGGCTCCCGGGTTCCACAGGGGGCAACTCCTGTAAAAAGGGGGGAACTATGGAAAGAAGGGGGAATACTGGCTGCAACAAAGGGGCCATATGGTTTCCAAGGGGGGGCCCAACCGGGGCTCCACAAAGGGCCCTACCGGGCTAAACAAAGGGGGCACTAGGGTAAACGGGGGGCCTTAAAAGGGCTCAAAAAAGGGGGGAATAGGTCAAAAAAGGGGGCCCTTCTATGGCTAAAAAACAAAAGGGGGGCCTCTATTTTGCTCAACAAAGGGGCTTACCGGAAAAAAAGGGGGCCCTACCTTGGTACAACAAAGGGGGTCCCCGGCTAAATGGGGGGCCCAATAATGGTAAATGGGGGGTATAGTTTGTAAATTTTATACTTTACTGGGGGGGCTTTTTTTACCCTGGCTAAAGGGGGGTAACCCTGGTACAATGGGGGCTCTACCTGGCTATAAGAGGGCTCTACCTGGCTATAAGAGGGCTCTACCTGGCTACAAAGGGGGCACTACCTGGCTACAAATTGGGCTCTACCTGGCTACAGAGGGGGCTCTACCTGGCTGCAAGGGGGCATCTATCTGCCTGTTAGGGGCACTACCTGGATAGAGGGGGCATCTACCTGGCTTTCTTCCAAAGCTGTTATGCAGTGAGGTGGAGTGGGTGTGGCTTTTTGAAGTGGCGAGGCACACCAACAAGATGGGCGTGTCCATGCAAATGTTTCAGTCACCTGCTTTTCCACTTTCAAAAGTTGGCAACTATGATGTAAGGCGGAACAGGTATATGTATTAAATGTAACTCCAGCACAAAAGGTTTTTATTTTTATTTTTGGAAAGTGCAGGGAAGGGTTTATACATTTGGTTTTCTGCCTGTGCCCATGTTAGGAAGTCTTCATCTCATTTTCACCTTATGTGCTGCTGTGGCCTGCTGACACTTGTCATTCCACAGCTGCTGTGGAACATGCTACCAGCTGCTGTGCAACATGGAACTACAAGTGCCAGCATGCCCCATAAATCTCCGTTTGTAACTAGGAGACAGATGTAAGTCGAAACGGCTTAAGTCGGGGACTGCCTCTATAATATATATATATATATATATATATATATATATATATATATATATATATATATATTACTATATTACTAGTCTGTAGGCTGTTCTTAGTCACTCTGCTGACTAGAAAGAAATAGAGTAATCGAAATGTTGCACATTGAGAAATTATATTTCATTACTGATTTTTTTTTTTTTGCTTTATTATTCTGTTTTTTACATGATTGTTATTGTTTTTATTATTGCTGTTGGTATTAGTCCTATTTAGCAACATTAGTTACTTCTGGATCTCTGCTGTGCTGGTGGGCATGCCAGTAGGGGGTTGGATTTACTGCCTGGGCGGGGTTGGCCATATTTCCCACATGGTCTTGTCCTGGTATGACACTGTGGAGGGGACGACTTACGTAGTAGATATTCCGGTAGTTTGCACCACTCGTGCTGTCTATTTGCCATTCCCTTCCGGATTAGGGTGTGGTCTGTGTCCCCCCGGTCAGTTAGTCTTGCCTCCTATAGATATTGCTCTCTGCATGTTGGTGTTTCTTATCCAAACATGTGGTAGTTTTGTTATCAATCACATGTCCACATCCCTAAATGTATACATTGTTGTTGTGTTAAGTATACTAACACCCAGGAGTAAGAACCTAGCTATGGCTCGAAACGCATAGTCTATCTGCTGTTCTCCATTCTTATGCATCTGTGATTTTATATGGAACTAAAAACGCTGGTTTTACTTACTTCACCAGAGTGCTGGACCAAGACATCTACTATTTTTAGTTTGCACTACTATGGAGTGGGAGTGTGTCAGTGGGCCAGGCATACAGCTACAGTAAAGAGAAAGGGGTGAGTTGGCTATAGTATGATATATTGTACTTCACTACGGTACCAACTACATCTCACCCCCCAAAAAATGAGCCATCAAAATGGCCCTACGGGGCAAAAATAAAGTCAATGATCTCAATGCTAAGGAACTTTTTATTTTAAAAGTTAAAACTATCTACATCTGGTATCACAGGAATCATATTGATCTGCAGAATAAAGATAATATGGAAGGTGAAATCCTGAAAAACAAACCCCCCCCAAAAAGTTGCACCATTGCATTTTTGTTCCCATTTCCACTACACAAAAAAGTTATTTTCTGGTTTCCCAGTACAATATATGGTGAAGTAAAGGATATCATTAAAAAAAAGTTCATCTTATCCTGTAGAAAACAGGCCGGCAAATTGCTATAGCAACTGTAAGACCGCAGCTGGGAAGGTCTACAAGGGAGTATATATCCCAGCCAGGTTCTGGACATATGTCTGGGGAGTCCAGGACGCATGCCACCAAGATAAGGAGCCTTGGTGGAGTGAAAGGCCATTGATAAATAGATGTCGACAGTACAAACTGTCGACCTATGTTTAATCCGTTAGTACGGCTACCAGCCATTCCCGGGTTGGCCTTTCATTGGGAGTAAGCATAGAGCAGGGTGGGTACTTACTCCCCATGGCTCCACTCCGGGTTTTCCTGGCTGTATAAAAGGTCAGCAGGTAAGCTGACTGGGCGTCGGCTGTACCTCCAGTCTACCTTCTGGGCTGAGGTGTTCACACTGGGGGAAGCCAGTGTAGGACCAACAAGGTGATAGTGAGGGAACTACACCTCTGTTAGTAAGCGCTCAGACGAGCAAGTATTTTGTTTATGTTTTGCTGTGCATGTTTGCCATCCGTTTTGTTCTGCTTATAAAATAAATCCACGGAGCCAAGCAGCCGTTTGTACCTGACTTCTGCCTCTGTCTCATGCCTGAAAGACTCATGCGGTGATCCCAGAGCTGTGCAAGCTCACACAACAAAAAAAATAAAAAAAGTTATGCCCTTGGAAGGTGGGAAGAAAAAGATGTAAAATAGAAAAAACAAAAATAGGCCGGCCCTGAAGGGGCTAGAGCAGTTCCAAGCATGAAAGGATTCTCCGAACCTCTTGGAGAACTCCTTTCAAATGTTATTTTGGTTAATGAATTTCTCCTACGACAAGTACAAGTCTTATTTATGACTTATCGACAGTCACTCTAGGAAGATGGGGCTTTAACAAGCGACTGGCGGATCCTTAAAAGTGCTTAACTCTGCTGTCATTCTGAAGTCCTGATCCTTACTGAAATGAAGGAGAAGCAACATAAATCACCTGCACACAGGATCTTAAAGTGTCATCTCTAGAAGCCCCCAGAGGGACAAGCTCTGTAAATTACATTCTTCTCTCAGATCCCGTTGGCTCTGCATTCTCTTGGCAGATTCGTCTCTGCTACTTCTCTAACCTCAAACAACCCTTTGTCATTGGACTGATGGAAGCTCAGCACACTTTGCAGTAATCAATCTATACCAGTCCTGCTTCTCCCGCAAAATGCTGAGCGCCGATAGATGGCTGCATGAAGGTTAAAAAAAACTACTTCTATGCAGCCTTAAAAATCTGGTAAATGGTCATATACTGAGCGCTGAACTCATAGATATGATAGATACGCAAGTTCTGAGTTACTAAAGTGAGGTGAAGAGTGAAGAAATCAGGCGATACCTTTTTCAGGCTAACGGAGTATATTTGATGGCGAGCTTTCGAGAGTACTAGCTCCCTTCTTCAGACATGGTGTTATACAAGAACTGAAAATGTATAGACTTTTTATACACAAAAGACCTTCAAAGGATCCTAGAATTCTTAAAAATAACAAAATGCAATAGAAGCAGACAAGTCATTTACAACAGGTCAAGAAATCAACTATCTGGAAACTTGTGAGGCGTGACCGAGGGGTCAGTAATTCTGCGTCTTATCTCGTAGCCATCAGGTGTAATTTGTGGCTCTCACAGTTCACACATAGTTTGACAGTAAGCTGGCATGAATATTTAGCCCATTTTGCAGAGTCTGAAATTTTTGCATTAATTTAAATTCCCACTCCTTTCTCTCCCTCTGCATCTTAAAGTGTCCCATTAAAACCATAATTTTCAAATCTTCAATAGAATGGTCCACTCTGGAGAAGTGTGCGGCCACTGAAAGATCAGTTCTGCTGTTATTAATAGTGAATCTGTGTGAGTTTATGCGCTGGCTGAGTCTCTGCCCTGTTTCCCCCACATAAAGGCCTGTGATGGGACATTACATACACATAATCAGATACACCAGATTGCTAGACCTGCAGGAAAATGTCCCCCTAATTCTGTGCATCTGCTGTGAGGGACAGGTACACTGTCAGCAGTGTGGATGTGCCTGCAGGTCTTGCACCTGTTCTGCAGGCAGGGTGAGGTGCCATTTTAAAGTGAGGTGAAAAATAATATCGCAATCACTTGCAGCAAATTTATAGAATACTTTTCATTTTGAAGGGGTCGTGCAGAACTTAAAAACCGATGCCTATCCTGAGGAGACTTCATTAATGTATGACCTCAAGAACTTCCGCTGTTCAGCACAATGCAGGGATTGTGGGGTTACCTTGCCTGGTGCTGCAGTTTGTCTGATTTTCCTGAATGAACTTGTATAAAATAGATTTTAGCTGATTCTAAAAGAATTTAGAGGAAAACTCAAAACAGCATTTGATGACAACTCTTCTTAAGAATCTAAAGTGTCTTTCTGGCAAAGAATTCTCAATTAGGGACAGTAAAAATAACTTTGAAGTTCATTCCTCACTTAGTATACGTTATAGCTTTCTTGCAAATGTATGTTTTTGCTACTTTCGACAACCCTTTTCTTTGATGGCTACGACATTTCATCACTGTTTACACGCCTCCCGTCAATCCGCCTGTGAGCTGCATGTAATTCTGACTGACATTTATTACGGTCTGTTGGGATACGCCCAGACAAACGCGGAACGCCGTTCATTATTGTGCGTGAAATTGGTTGTACCTATCAGCGTTTTAACTAAAGTAAATATGTGAAGGGCTTTCTATACTCTCTTAGCTTATTGAATGATTGGTAATTACTGATTTTAATCATAGATCCTTCATAAACACTAGTCTTATGACTGTTTATCCATATTACACAGTCACATCATCTCTTTGAAACATGGGGCCAGGAGGGGGGGGGGAAGCAGTTTGCATTCCTCTACATGTGTTTCAAGTTTGTGTTGTTACACTAGTTATGTACAGCAGAGCTTGATGCTAATATAGCTCTGCAGTCACATGGACACAGGAAGTGCAATCTGTTCTGCCGACAACAGTCCCTTCCCTAAAACATGAGATGTCAAGATCTTCAGTGAGAGAGACACCTCTGGGAGACACGGTCTGGCAGGAAAGACACGCTGCTGAGAAGAGTGACATGCCTCCTGGCAAGAGACACGCGCTGTGATCCGAGCGTATCCGCCTCCTGACAGTGCTGTGAGGAACACCTCTGGCAGGAGTAACAAGCCCTGTCAAATCAATCTCATAATTATCGTGCATTTGTTGAGGCAGGACACTGTAGTGTGATCCCGTCCCACCGCTGCGGGCGGGGCCAAAAAAAGTTCAGCAGCAAAAGATATTTCATAACCCCGGCGAATAAAAACGAGCTTCTTAATTTTAATGATGACCTCAAGAACTTCCCTGTCAGAACATTTTATGCGTCTGCAGTTTGTTATTTTCCTGAATGAACTTGTATAAAATAGATTTAGCTGATCTAAAAGAATTTAGAGAAAACAACAAAACGCATTTGATGACAAACTCTTCTTAGAATTAAGGGGTTTTCGGTACAAGATATATCTCAGATTATGGGGACAGAAAAAAACACTTTTGTAATGGTTTCATTACCAAGTCACTTAGTTAGCAGATATACTTTACTGTGATAAAGCTATTTTTGCAGCTGCTAGTCGGGACAGCCGCCTTTTCGTGATTGGTGACTGAATTTCATTCAGCCTGTTGTGCCCGCCCCCGTCGGATTCCGCCCTGGACACGCCCCCTGCACTGTGATTGCTGATGAATTTATTAGCTTGGGAAGCCCCCAGACGGAACGCCCCGGACACCCGCCCTCACTGTGATTGCTGCCTGAACTCGTGTTTATTCCTCTGAGCTGTTAAAACAAAAGTAAACAGCTATGTGAGAGGGCTACGGCTCTATACTATCTCAGTTAGTGAATGACTGCTAATACTGATGTTTACTAAGATCCTTCATATAACAGCTATTCTGTGTTCCCTCCATATAACACAGTCACACAGTCTCCTACCTGATAACAGATGGGGAGGAGGGGGGGGGGAGAGCAGCGTGCATTCCTCACATGTGTTTCATCAGTTCAAGCTGTGTGTATAACTGGTTATAGTACAGCAAGGAGCTTGTGGAGCCTGGAGATGAAGGCTCTGCAGACACATGAGAACACTGCAGAAGGCTGCAGATCTGTTCTGTCCAGACAACCTTCCCCTTCCCCTGCAAATACAGTATGATGATGTCACAGCTCTTCAGTGAGGAGAGACACGCCTGCTGAGAAAAGAGACACGCTTCCTGGCAGGAGAGACACGCCTGCTGAGAAGAGACATGCCTCCTGGCAAGAGAGACACGCCTGCTGAGAAGAGACACGCCTCCTGGCAGGAGAGACACGCCCCTGGATTTCAAATTCAATCTCATAGAATTATCTGAAGAGCACGAACACGTCAAACGATAAAAGCCCTTTAAGCTGACGTTAATCAGTAAAGCGGTTGTCTTATCACAGACAGTGGGGCAGATTTACTATGGCAATTGTGCCAGAATTCTGGCACAATTCATAGCAAAATACTAGCATACATGCTTTATGCCACATGTATTATGTTCTAGACAGTTTTTAGACTCTTCTGCACCAAAGGGGTGTAACTTCACAGAAAGGGACTTGGCTTAGGTTAAAGGCCGTGGCTTCAGGTACATTGCATTACCTGGCACTATAAGTGACATTAATTAAGCCGACTAGTAAATGGTGGAACGTTAGACTAGACAGTCTACAAGATTTATCAACACTAAGACATATCTGCCACATTTTTAGACTGTCTAGTCTAAGTTACCACTGTGTAAGTATTAAACAGTATTGATAAATGTGCCCCAATTATCCCTGCAATTCCAAATCCTGAGATCCCCTATTTTTCTGAAAACATTCACTGCTACGGGAAAAATGTAGTTAAAGGGGATATTGATGGTATATCGATATGATATGCCATTAATGTCAGATAAGTGGGGGTCCCACATCTGGACACCGCACCTATCTCCAAAATGGGTCCCTGAAACTCCCAGTTCTGATTGGAAAAACGCCCATGCGGAGCTCCCATTGCCTAAAGTGAATAAAGTGAAACAGCGCAAGTGTATCATCCCCGTTCTGGCGATCGGTGCGGATCCCTAGGTGGGACCTGCACTTCTCTGACATTGATGGCATATCTTATTAATATGCAATACATTTTTGTGATACCAAAATCCCTTTATATATACGCAGCAAGGATAATCAAAGTGAATGAGGCTGGCCGAGGGCCGGCCTCCCCTGTGTTTTAGAGGAGTGTGCTGATCAGCGCATTCTTTTAAATGCACATCATCTTGCGGTGCACACAGGTGCGCTCCGCAAGACGCCATGTGATCATACCCTTAGAGATAAGACTGCTGTGCTGCAACTTACTGTGTATGAAGGTGCTCAGAGGGTGCTTCCATAAATATAAATGGGTTGTCCAGTGAAAAAAAGAATTTTTTTCTAAATAAATGTCTCTTCCATAGTCAGGGCGCTTTCACACAGTGCGTTTTATTTTTGTGCATTTTTTGGCAGAAATACATAGCAATTAATGCTGTGCATTTCTGCAAAAAAAAACAAAAAAACACACCATAAACACACTGTGTGAAAGCTCCCTTGGTACGCTTGTATGACATATTCTGTGGGCTTCCTGCAGTTCTATATCTGCTGTTTGACAAGAAGCTCAGAATTTCTGTGCGTCTCCACACACAAAAAAAAAGCTGTGTTGAGCCCAGGAAATCAGGTGATTAAAGGACTTTCCTGCCTCCCAACGCTTTCAACATGAGGGTGAAAACAGAGGGTGTGGACTGTGACTGAGGAATGTAGACAAATCACAGCAAAGGAGCTTGTGGCTCTACAGCCAATAAAGGAAACTTTTTTTTTGGTTCACAGGTCATAACTTTAATCAAACCTCTTCTTTCACCAGGTCTTTGCTGAGACTTAATTTCAGGATCTGCAACATGGACAGCAGAAAACTTATAGCTTACCACTGGCTGCACTGCTAGCTATGAGACTATTTCTCTATTTGTCTCTAAACTGACCATATTTCATGATGTTTAGTGCATGGTAATAAACAGACATGAAGAATGCCTCAACCAATGCCATTCATCTGTCCCCATAGGCATCCATGTTAAAAATCAATGAATGCGTTGGACATTATTTTAATGTATGAACATTATTTGTCAGCCATTCGTCATGTTTAGACTCCCATGTTCAAAAAACCCCATATAGGTTAATGTTACATATTTATGCCACTTTTACCACAAAAACACACAGAAATAATGCAGTGGAATTATTGATGCATAGTAGATGAATGAAAGATGTTGAGGTATTGGGGGCCAATTGTAACTCTATTGCCTAAAGGCCCACATAAATCTGTCACCACTATTGCACTATAAGGAGATTCAATGCTTTCACTGCACTATAGGAAGAATCAAGGCTGAAAGATAACGTTCCAAAAGGTGTACCTCGATCCATGATGTTCATCTGTCCAAATAGGGTAAATGGAAAGGTGCTATCTAAAGATGATAGAACCCTTCCATCATGTACACGCTTACCAGCACGTGACGTCGGTGCCATTGCAAGGGTTTAATCTATCTTCACTAAGTCTTGAAATCACCTTCCACACAGGTTGCATATTGAGCATAAATTACACCCCGATACAACCCACCTTCCAAAAAAAACACATACTGTCACCACCTGTTAGAGTGAAAGAACTCTGTTGCCCACAAATATCACTCCCTGGCACTCACAGAGCTGAATACTGTAACCAAACACTGCTCTCCAGCAGTCACAGGGTTAAACACTATAATTGAGTATGGATGCGTAGAGCATACAAGGACTAAACTTATTAAAGTTTTAAACTTTAAAACAAAAGGTACAGGGCTGACAAAAAACTTCAAAAAACATTTACAATGTAGAGGATGTGCTGATTCATGGTGCAAGGAGAAAATTGGAACACAGCTTGGAGGATGGCTGAACCTCCCACTGTGAAAATGTTTTTTCCTGTTGCAACCATATAGTATAGTATCATATCAAACCTCAGTTCAGATTTCAGATCTGTCCATCAGTTCATTAGGGTAATTTGGGAAGGGGAAAGGACGGGGAATACCTAATTGTATATGTCCTCTGATTTTACCATTGTAATGTAACTGGGGGGTGTTAAGGTTGGATAGACAGACCCTCATCTATCTATCCTTTGAAGTAGATAGAACTCCAGGCCCATGGCAAATGTCTCACTTGGAGATAACCTGTTACCCCCGCCCTCAATAAACCAGGCCTAGTGGTTTCTGACCAGAATTTATGATGTTTGGATGAACCTATTTGTAGTTATTAGAATATACGCAACACACTTTATATTACACCTCCCATCGTTGGTCTTTGTTTTCTCGGTTTGTGCACTAAATGCAGGCTTTGATTCTACTTCTATATACTGGTTCTAGATTGCTTACTTGAAATAATATCACCTCAGCTGGTAAAACTTGACAAGCGTCTAAAAATGACCTCATTGAACATCAGTTATTGTGTGATCTTTGCCGAGATCTGCAGACAATCCTTAATGTGAGCAAACTTCTTGTAAGTGCTGTCTGAGCCACGGAAGTCCCTAATGACTTTCACAATATTGCAGGATGTATCTTAGTTGACTAAAATTCAGTCTGCTGTGGCCATCAAAAGCCAATTTTCCAGTATCAAAATGGATTTGTGTTCTCTCTGAAGACTGTCTCAGAGCAATCAGCTCATCAATAAACATAATAGTCAGATGCTTGTTATTGATTGCCGCATCTAATGGACTCGTTTAGCAGAGGGTTCAATATGACCTTTAAAACAATTCTACACAAGTATCAAGATTTATCCAAATGCAGTATTATAATTTGGATAATGGAAAATTAAAACGGAGTCTGGATGTTCCTGGTGGTGGTTCATGATAAGGCCTGAAAATGCAATAAAGAAAAGCATTTTAAAGTCTGTAGCAAGCAAATATGTAACTCGTATAGAGGTCACTGCGTGTCTACATATCCCTGACGTATAAAGGCAAGTACTGGCCTTTGTACCTGAATGCATTGCCCTACTTTTGTTCCTATACTACTTTCTCTATACCATTTTGAAATAAAAGTTAAATGGGGCCTGGGTGGGGAACAAATAGAAAAGAAAGGCAAACTTACCTCCCGGTACCCCGCCACTGCTGTTCTGCAACGCCCCAGTATCTTCACTTCCTGTGCCACATGCCATTAATCAGTAGAGGTTCGCTATCTATAGTGAGCATATAGAGAGCAAGCCTCTGCTTTTTTCTATTTAATATTAAAAAAAAAAAAATTAAAAAATGGACAACACATTTACCTTTTACAAAAAAATGTGTTAGCTAATATTGCGTGAAATTATATTTAGCAGCACATCTGCAGAATACAGGAACTTCCTCATGAAGCGTGGAACGTTATGATTCTGTGTATTGAGAGGAGGCTAGGACAAATAGACCATAAATGAAGCTACGATCACTTCAAAACATTTCCAATTGCCAGTTGCACCAATGGTGAACATTTTGGGAAAGACACTGGGACAGTTTTCCTTATTTCAGCCAACACTTGGAAAGCAAAAACTCAGAAAATATCTTCAGCCTGAAGATGTCCCAATTTTATCATAGTGGCTAATGTAGTAGGCTATATACAGTGCATCTTGCCATGCATTAGACACAGTTGTTAAGCGTTATACCACCGACTGATTGGATAATTTGACACAAAATGCTTTATTTTAAGCTACACGCCCAAGTCACTCCCTCTTTTCAAGTGATCCTGAGTTGACATTTTGGAACTAGAAAGCGCTAAATCTATGACCCGAAGTAGAACAAGTTCATAGATTCAGGCGCATTCTACATTACTAATGCGCACAATAAAATTCCAAATAACCCTACATGTCACCCTATGTACCTAGAATACAGGAACTAAACCTTAGAAGTATAAAAGTTTATATTCGGGGTTCTGTGTCTGTAGGGACAGCAGGGTAAAGCTGCAAGTGAGAGCAAGGTTTAGAGCTTTTCTTGGAGCCCAAGCATATAATACTAAAGTTCATTTTCATAACCCACCCCCCCACACACACACACACACACACACCAATTATAGAAGATATGATCATTCTTTTTTCACCCAGGTTTTGAGAAGTTACCCATGTAATCCACTGCCTTCCACACCCTAATCACGGCTCATTTATCTCATACGTTGGGCCAGAATGTTTATCTCCAGAATGAGTTCTCAGGATAGTTAAGACGTGCCCTCAAAAAGGCCCCTAATGCACCAAGGGTTGACTGAGGAGGGCGTTCCCGGTGGTAGATTGAAGGACGATTCCCACCTGAGACGGATGCTAAAATCTTTGCCTCACGATGTTCTGTCGGTTCTCAATAATGCACATGTGAGGATTGGCACTTATGATTTATTTTCTCCATGATTCAAATTCTTTTCGGGGCGTTTAATGCTTTGGTGTTAACTCTTCAGGGGGGGTACGGAGGGGACTGTTCCCCCCCCCAACTTTTTTCTCGGTGGGGGGACGGTACCCGCCACACCAATTTTTTAGCAAACTTTTCATTAAAAAAATATCCTGTTATGAATGCTTTAGGAGATACGACATTGGTGGGGAGAGCAGAGCACAGAGTGAGGGAAGACACGTTGAAACCTTTGCCCATTAGATTTTCTATGCTACATCTGCAGATGTGTAGAATGATTAGTAGCAGCATCAAGTGTCCAAGTGGGAGAGTTGGTGGAGACGAGCGATGATTGGTAGTGCAGGAGGTTCGCTCAGCTTCATCCAAATGTCAGAACGACTTGCTCACAGTCCAGCACCTATCCTCGTATCTGAGGCTGTATATTGTCCCTTCGCCATTGTAGTACCCATATTCCCCTGTGCTCGGCCTCATCAGAGGGAGAATGGGAAGCGCTTGCCGAATGCCAACTGCCACCCGACTACCAGATGACAAGTTAGGTGTGGATCAAAGGGTGGTCCGCTAGGACGGTGTTGTGTGCATGTGATGTAGGGGTGTATGTACTGTATATGTGAGATGTGATATTATTAATGTACAGTAGTGTCTTAGCATGTATAATTCTCTCTACATCATCCACTTATGCGCTCGGGGTAAAATGAAAGGGTGGAAATGAGGCCGGGCTCCACAGTATTTAGAAGTGTGGATTGGCCGCATGTACTTCTTAATAACATACCCGCCGAGAAAGTTTTGCTGAGGGAAATGACACTCCAGTTAAGACTCGGCTTTACGCACTTCGTGACATACTTTTAAGGGTACATTCAATGCGAAGATAAGAATGCTGATCTGGGGGGTTTTTGGATTCAGATGCTGGATTCTGACTCAGGACGACAGCCGTCCCAATCCGATTAAGGAAAACTGATTTAAGTTATACTCTATGTTTAAAAGCAGTTGACGGTGTTTAGATGATTTTACTAGGGTATTTTTGGGGCGTTACTGTCAGCGGCCTACAAAGAATTCTTCGATGGTGTTTTATGTACTAACAGCACTAATGGATTGGAGGGAGAAAGAAATCTGCCTCGGGCGTATGGGTCATTTGCTCTGTACGGAATTCTGCACTTGCAAGAGTCCACGAGTTCACAAAAAGCAAACGACACTGTTCAAGTGCCGATAAAACGTAATCGCCGGATACACACTCACCTAGTGTGTCTGTTGTTCATGTATATATATATATGATATATATATATATATTTTATATATTTATATATATATATTTATTCAATTTATATACACACATAATTTCTATTGGGTACATTGTTATGTAGTCTCTGTGTCATACATGCCAACTCTCCCGATTTGGGGCGGAGGTTCCCGCTAAAGGGGGTCCCACGGAGGGTCAGCGAACATCACGTGCAAGCAGGAGGGGGCGGGTTCTTTTAACGAAGACACGGCGCCGGACTAGCGTCACAGGACAACACCGGGACGCCATGCCGATTCATGCACATAATCTGTCGGATGATTCTAACAACGGCTGCACAGAAGTCAGTTGTCAGGCAGTGCAACACATCTGTGGCGTTCCTCATGCATTATCATGTGTATGTACAGATTGATGTGCACTGGACATACAGATCGCGTCGACAGGGGGGTGTACTCAACACCACCTGCGACGCTGAGCCGTCCTCACGTCAGCAGCCTCCATGCTCGGCCAGGTGGTCCTCCGGGAGCTGGACCACTCTAAAGGAAACTGGTTTGGATAATTAGTTTTATTATTTTATTAGCTAAAAGGGGGAAATACCTTGCTAAGGGGGTCAAACCTGGTATAAGGGGTTTATTTGGGCGAAAAGGGGGGCCCTACTGGTGAAAGGGGCACTATGGCTTAAGGGGGAAACTACTTGGTTATAGGGACATCTCCCCGGGGCCTCTCTTCCTTTGGGGGCCAGGTGGGCCACTGCAAGGGGCCCCACGAGTCGGGGGCCCTCCGGGCCCACCCGCTCCCCACCCCAGTGGACCAGCCAAGCTCGCCGGGATCGGGCCGCAGCCCCGGCTCGGAGCGCCCCGGGGGAGGCTGGGGTTTCCCCCTGGGGGCCCCCGAAACCGGCCGGTCTGTGGCACGGGCCCCCCCTCCTCCAGGGCGCATGGGGGTCCAGACCCACCCCAGAGCCATCACGGCCGCCGCCGGCACCGCCCCGGGTGCCAGCAGGGCCGAAGCGAAAGTGGGATCTTTTTATCCCCGTTGTTCAGCTCCGGGAGGCCCGGGGCGGGCGCCGATTTTGGAGTCACCCGGGCCCCTGCTCCGTGGCCCCTCTGCTGTAGGGGCCCCCCGGCAACGGACGAGAGAAGAGGAGGGAAATAGGTAATAACATTTTTACAATTTATTTTATTTTAAACTACTGCCCCGGGCCTGCCCATATACTCCCCCCTGCCTGCCCTTTCTGCCCCTGCCTGCCCATTTACTGCCCCGCCTGCCCATATATGCCCAATTTTACTGCCCTGCCCCCCAAATGCCCCTGTCCTTTTACTGCCCATATACTGCCCCGCCCTGCCTATACCCCCTCCCTGACCATATACTGCCCCTCCCTGCCCATTAATCCCCCTAAATGCCCCTGCCGCCCATTTATGGCCTGACCATATCTGCCCTGCTCCCATATACTGCCTGCCTGCCATATATCCCCAATATCCCCCTCCCTCCCCATTCCCCCCCTGCTGCCCATATACTGCCCTCCCTAAACCATATACTGCCCCGCCTGCCCTTATACTCCCCATATACGGGCCCCTCCTGCCCATTTTTATTGCCCCCCCTCCCCCATAAATTTTTTCCCTGCCTGCCCATATACTGCCCATAACTGCCCTCCCTCCCCATATACGCCCCTCCCTGCCCATAACTCCCCTGTTAGCTTATATCCCCGGGCCGGGCTATAAAACTCCCCTGCCTTTTAATATTATGCCCTCCCTTTGCCCAAAATACTCCCCTCTGTTTTGCTATTTCCCTTGCCCTGCCCTGCCCAAATCTCCCAAATTTATACTCCCCCTCCCTTGCCCAATATTGCCCGGGCCTGGCTTACCCTTTCCTCCCTCCCCCATAAAATGCCCTGCCTCCCCCAAAAATAGGGCCCATATATTTTTGGGGCTATATACTCCCCTGCCTGCCCTTTATAGGGCCCTTCCTGCCCAAAAATGCTCTGTTTTGCTATATACTGCCCTGCGCCCCATATACTACCCTTTATATCCCCGGGCCTTTCCCCAATTACGCCCTGCCTGCCCATTACTCCCCCTGCCTCCCCCGATATTTGCCCTGTCAAGCTTTTATACTCCCCATTTTACTCCCCTGCCTGCCCAAAATATCCCCTGTCAAGGAAATATGCCCATATACTGCCCTCCCTCCCCTTTATACGGGCCCTGACTGGAAAAATTTTACTGTTTCGGCCACCTATATACCCCCTGCCGGCTTAAAAAGGGTTTGGGCCTACCTATATACGGGCCCTCCCCTCCCCTAATTACGGGCCCATCTGTGAGGGGAAAATTAAGGGGGCCCCTACGTCTATGGGGGAGATATTAAGGGGGCCTACAATCTCGGGGGGGTTTATAAACCTACCTACAGGGGGGCGGGAATATTCCTACAGTGGGCCTGTAACCTACCCCTTAATGGGGGGCGCTCATAAAGGGTGGGAAAACGGTAGTGAAATGCTGATAAAATGAGGATTTTTAAGATGTTTTTGTGTGTTACATTCTGCAGGGACGAACTTTCGGCCGGGGCCCAAAGGCCTTCATGGTGGTCTGGGCGGGGGAGGGGGAAAAGGGAAAAAAAACGATTCAAGAAGACCAGAGGGGGACGTTCCGGGGAGTTCCCCCGGGTCCCGGGGGTTTTTTTGCTACTAATTCGTTTTGTGCTGTGGGCTCTGAAATTTTTAAAGGTGACCGAGCGGGGAATGTTTATATTTTGTTTCTTTTAGGTTTTTTTTTTTTTTGGGGGGGGGGGCCCCGTATACCCCTCTGCCCAGGGGCCCATAGTGGGTGTTAAGACGGCCCCCGCATCTACCTTGGGTTTAAGGGGGCAAACCGGTATAAAGGGGGGTACCTGGGAAAAGTGGGTCACTACCTGGCTATAGGGGGACTCCTGGCTTTTAAGGGGGCACTACCTTCGGGGGGGGATAAGGGGGCACTTTCCTGGGACAAAAAGGGGACAAACCCGGCTACAAGGGGCCCTACCTGGTTTTTAGGGAGGTGTACCCGGCTATAAGGTCCATACCCGGGTATAGGGGGGACTTCCTTTGGGTATAGGGGGGAAATAAACCGGGCCCAAGGGGGACTACCTGGGGTAAAGGTAGTTAGTTGGGGGGTGTGGCTTTTTCGTAGGGGGGTGGGGGTCACCAACAGATGGGCCCTGGCCCTGCGCGCCGCCCCCCTTTAAAAACCCCCACCTTTTAAAAGATGGCAAGAAAGGATAAGTGTGAATGGGAAAAAATCCTGGGGTAGGTTTTAAAAATAATCTCGTTTTTATAGGTGGTCCCGTGGGGTACAGTGGATAATTCAATAAATCTGGGGTAAAAGGTGTGTAAACTAAACTGTGGAAGGGGGGGGAAAATGGTAATGTAGTAATCTTTGGGGGAAAGGGGGTGTTAAAAAAAAATTTTTTTGGGGTTAAAAGTTTAGTAATGTAATCTCTCGTTTTATAAATGTTATCCCCTTTTTGTATTGGTGTGTAATGTAATCTCGGGGATACATTGTAATGTAACTTGGGTACAGGATAATGTAATTCATTCCCCAGGGTTCAGCTCTAAATTCAGTAATTAGAGAGCCACCATAATTTAGGGATTGCACCAAATTTTTTCATAAAACTGGGCCCAGACGTTTGGGGAGCTCACAGCGCTCCTCAACCCCTAGGGGGTTTAGGGGGGCCCGTTCACTGCGGAGGGGAGGGGAAAAGGGGAGGGAGGGGAAGGGAAAGGGAAGGCGAGTGAAGGGGGGGGAGGGAGGAATAGGAAGATAGGGATGGAGGGAAAAGGTCCCCCCCCCCTTTCTAAACCAAAAGTTACGCCCCTGGGACTCCCACAGATTTTTTGATTTCTATTTTGGGGTGAATATTTAGAAATATGTAATAAGACAAAATTTGGCACATATTACCTCTACACATTATGAACGATCAGTTTTAGGAAGTGTTAAGTATTCCAGGCTTTGCTTGAGTCAAATTTTTATGCTGTTGTAATAAAACAAAACCAAAAATTGGGAAAAAAAACCGTTTTTTTAGAAGGGGCCAAGAGTATAAGGCCCTTTTTCCCCAGGGCAGGGGTTTTCAGCCAGTTTTAGATGGTTTTGGGGTTTTGGAAAGCCATCGGTAAACCATACAAACCTTTTTAAAATGGACTTCCCCCACTGAAAGGGTTTTTCCGCCCCGGCGGTTTTCAGATTCCCGGGGCCGAAAATATTAAAATTTTCTTTTTTCCCTCGGTTTTTAGGGGGAATTTGAACATTAATGGGAGGGGGGAGGGTTTTTCTCTGCAAACAGCGATTTCCAATCGGAATTTGCACTGTGCCGTGGGGACAAGCCCTAAAGGTATTTCAGTTTGTGTCTAATATGATCGTGAGTGACACTGGCTTGGCTATTATCCCTTTTGCTTTCTGAAGACTCAGTGGGTCAAAAAGAAATTTAAATATTTTTTGCACCCAATAGAGGGCGCTTGACTTTTCAGCTCCTTTCCCAAAATGCCTTGCAAATGCAGAGCTTAAAAGGGGGCAAAAAGAAATTCAACATTACACCACCTTTTTGGTGCTCCCCTAAAGAAGAATGTTCCCCTTTCGGGGCCACTATTAGCCCTCCCACCACCACCAGTCACTCTCTCTGCACGGGTGGGGGAGCAAAACTCGAAACAGCTGTCGCAGATAGTGATACGGGCTTGGCTAATTTTCCTTTTTTTTCTAAAGACCCCCCGGGGTCAAAAGAAATGGGGTTTTGTTACACCCAAATAGGGGCCTTTGAGTTCTCAGTCCTTTCCCATAATGCCTTGCAATATGAGATGCTTATAGGGAAAAAAAAAGTAATTTAAAAACTTACAACCAATTTGGTACTCTCCAAGGAGGATGTTCCCCTTTCTGAGCCATATTGCCCCCCACCCAGGGGGCCCAGTCCCTTTGCTCTGAAACCGTTTGGACAAAAGCCCGAAAAGCTGTCTTTTGTGAGTGAAACTGGCTTTTTAAATCCCCTTTTTCTTTTGAAGATAGTGGGGCAAAAGCAAATTGAGGATTTGTTACATCCAAAAAAAGGGGCTTTAAAAACTCAGCTTTTCCCATAAAGCCCCTTTTGAATGCAGACGCTTGTAGAGGGCACAAAGGCAATTTAAAACTCTACAACCAAAATTTGGTTCCCCCCAAGGAGAGATGTTCCCATATTTATATTAGGAAGTGTAAGATTTGAAAAGTAAATTAAAAAACAAATATTTGTTCATATAAAACAACAAAAACGGTTTTGGGAAAATAAAGATGTAATATTAAGCAAAAAGAAAATTCTCAAAAACCTGAAATAGTTTAGACTTTTAAGTAAGTGCATTTAAAACCCAAAAAACGATGCAGAACATTTGTTTATCCTGGCAAGTGAAACACGTTTTGCAGAATGTATCTGTTCTCATTAAAAAAGAAAGAACATCTGATGGAGGGAGACACATATCTTCCTGGTCTTCTATGACTGAGTAGGAAAGTATTGCTGTAAATCATCATTCCACTCATTTTTCAGAAGGAAAATTTAAAGCTTTCCCTTGTTCAAAGAGCGACTTTGATTTTTTCTCACATGCATTTTTTTCTTCTTTTAGCTAATAGTATAAAAGGAAAGTCTGATACTTCCTTTTTAAGTTAGAATCTTGCCATTGGCTATAAGAAAAGATAAAAGAAAGAAAACATAGAAAAAACTAGAGCAGGGGTGTCAAACTGAGGTACCTCCAGCTGTTGGGAAACTACAACTCCCATCATGCATTTATATAATCTATAACAGTGGGAATGATGGGAGTTGTAGTTTTCCACCAGCTGGAGGGCCGCAGTTTGACACCTGTGTACTAGACCCATCCAGCTAAATGCCAATACCGCATGAAAAATCAAAATAGTGTTTTTGGTGAGTTCCAGATAAAGTGAACTGCAACATGTACTGTGGTTACATATAATGGAAACCCGACGTTTCCATACACTACATAAAAAGCCCCATCTGCATGTTTTTCTCACTGTCTGACAGGAAATCAGCATAAACCTTCCCCGTTTTAGGTCAATTAAGAACCAAAATTATTTATATTTCCCAAATGTCAGAATAATGAGAGAGAATTTTAAGGCATTGTTATTACTTTCTGCAAAGTCACAAGTTTACATACATTTCATTAGTATTTGGTAGCATTGCCCTTAAAGGGGTTTTGCCACGATGTAATGTTGACATGGGATCCTCCAAAATGGGTATTTAATCACTTTTGTAAATATATGCCATTACAAAAAGTGAAGCCTGTGAGAGCTACAGCTTTCTTTACATGCCCTTTGTGACTTAAAAGTTTGCATTAGACACAACCAGGAGAGCCGACAGGCTGTGTTTGCGAATTTGCACTTCTTATCTTATGACAGGGAACATGAATGAGCTAGCAAGGGTGTGGAGAAAAATGTTGTGTCTCTTGTATAGAGAATCCACTGGTTCTAATGTAATTATTTGAGTACACATTGCACAACGCTCCCTTACTGCTCAGCCCCCCTCCCTATCCCCTGTGAGGCTGCTGTGGTTTGTTTATAGTCTCTCCTGAGCAGATTAAGAGCTAATGAACTCACTTCGTAGCAAAACCCCTTTAAACTGTATGACTTGGGTCAAACGTTTGGGTATCCTTTCACAAGCTTCTCACAATAGTTGGTAGGAATTTAGGCCCACTCCTCCTGACAGAACTGGTGTAACTGAGCCATGTTTGGAGGTCGCCTACAAAACATCCACAGTGTTCTCTAATTAACTCGGATGTTGCCAATAAATCTATCGGAAGCTTCCAAAGACATTACATCATCATATGGACTGTCCCAAATTGTTGAAGGGCAGAGTAATCCTAGTGCATGTAAACTATTGACATTGCAGAAAGTAATAAAAATGCCTTAAAAATGTTTCTCTCATTATTCTGGCATTTGGTAAATATAAATAATTTGGATAATTCTAATTGACCTAAAACAGAGAAGGTTTATTCTGATTTCATGTCAGATAGTGAGAGAAACATGAAGATGGGTCTTTTTATATAGTGTATGTAAACTTCTAGTTTCAACTGTAAAGAGAATAAAGGGATTTGTAGCGCTGTACCATAAAAAAATAAAGCTCCAGTGCCTCTAGAAATATGATAGAACAAAGCAGAACAGAGTTTTGGACCTGTGTACAGGAAATAAAACAGTGCTTAAAGGGGTTTTGCCACAATCTCATTTCATACCTCCTGTATCCAGCTCTATGTGTTCAGAAGGGGGCGTGTGTGATTTGTTTGAATTGAATATCATGTGACCCAGCAGGATAACATCACCAGACCTTCCCTCTCTCTAGTTAAAGAAAGGTCTGTTTATGTATAGAATTGTAAGTAGCTACACTGTAGCTCAGAGGTGACATTTTTGCTTTACAGCACAAGGGTTCTCAGTTCATATTGAATGGCAAGAGGAGATGATACAGCGGTGCCAGAGCAGGTGTAGCAAAAACTTCTTTATTTGTAGTCCATGAAGGTAACAAGCAACCGGATGGCAATACAGACACGAGAAAAACCCCTAAGAACGCCGACGCGTTTCAGGTGGAAAACCACCCTTAATCATGGCATGAATTCAATATTAAACAGACCGTTTATATACCCTACCAAATATAAAAACAACTTCACTCACCTGACCGCGTCCGCTCCCCCATCTCCAAGGCAGCCGACGTGCTTCCGGAACGCCACCGGAAGCACGTGAGCGGCAAGCCAGGCAACATCCTGGACAAAACAAAACAAACTACTGCACAGGAAGTGGCGTACCCGTCGCCAGGACAACATGAGACGCCCTCCAGGCCGGAGCGGCCAAGAATGGGCGTCCCCGTCACCATGGCAGCGGGAAAGCGGCGACCAAATCTGTCATCGTGAAACAACACGAGAGACAGAAGGCGCCATATAAGCAGAAGAAAAGAGAGGAACTGGCGCAAGCAGCGTGAGTGACTAAAATCAACAAATATTACGTTAAAACCCTAGTTAAACTTAAACTTAAATGCAAGGAAAATGACAATTTACTACATATATCACAAAGACATGTAAAATAGAAAGAATATATAATACTTCGTGGTACAGAGTTCTGTAAAGTTACTGGTGTACATATTGTCTTGAGAAAAGCAGAAAATACAGATAAAAGATATGGTAATTAAGACATGTATGTGGACTAGAGGATACATAAATAGATACAATTCGCCCTTAATAGTGGAACATCCATTCCTTTCTCGAATTTAATCCCGCAGGGGCAGCAGTATCTAAGACGAAAATCCAGAATGCCTCCTTGTCGTGTAGCATATGGTTTATGTCCCCACCACGCTTGGGTTTGACAACCCTATCTATGCCCATAACCTTCAACTTACTGTAATTGCCTCCATGTACTTCCCTGAAATGCATGGAAAGATGGGACCTGTTTCGAATCGCAGTGTTAGTAATATCATTAAGATGCTCGAGAATGCGGGTTTTCAACCTCCTGGTGGTACTGCCCACATACTGGAGGTTGCATTCCGTACAAATAGCCAGATAGACCACATGGTGGGAATTGCAGTTAATATAAGTACGAATAGTGTACGATTTGGTATGTGTGCTGTTGTGAAATATCTTACCACTGCTAACAAAACCGCAAACCCTGCAGGGGCTGGAGCCACACCTGTAAAACCCCTGAAACTTGAGCCAATTATTTTTATCTCCAATAGACATATTTGAGTTGGACGACAATACATTGCCCAGGGTGCGAGATTTACGAGAGACTACCTGAATTCCATCAGCAAGAATTTTCATTCCAAAATTGAATCTTCCTGTAGAATGGGTAAATGTTTGAGAACTAATATTTTAAATTTTTGAAAATTGGGTGTTATAATCAAGTATTAAGATTTTCTTATTGTTGGTGTTGGCTCTCTTATTCTTTCTCTGAAAAAGCAACTGACTTCTGTTTTTATTATTGACAATCTTTGAGGCGCGATTGAGGGTCCAAGCTGGATAACCTCCTCTGCTTAGCCTGCCACAGATAGCCTCTCGTTCACACTCGAAATCCATAGGGGAACTACAGTTGCGCATGGATCGAGTCATTTCCCCGACAGGGATAGACTTGCGTGTATGTCCAGGGTGGTAACTCCGATAATGTAGTATAGTGTTCCCTGCCGTAACTTTGCGATGAGTTTTAGTAACGATGTTGTGACCTGTCCTGCCCATAAGTACCAAATCTAAAAATTGTGCGCTAACTTCTCCAGTCTGAGCAACAAAGCGTAAGTTGCAAGGATGTTGCCTGGCTTGCCGCTCACGTGCTCCCGGTGGCGTTCCGGAAGCACGTCGGCTGCCTTGGAGATGGGGGAGCGGACGCGGTCAGGTGAGTGAAGTTGATTTAATATTTGGTAGGGTATATAAACGGTCTGTTTAATATTGAATTCATGCCATGATTAAGGGTGGTTTTCCACCTGAAACGCGTCGGCGTTCTTAGGGGTTTTTCTCGTGTCTGTATTGCCATCCGTTGCTTGTTTACCTTCATGGACTAAAAAATAAAAAAGTTTTTGCTAAAACCTGCTTGGGCACCGCTGTATCATCTCCTCTTGCCATTCAGTATTATCACGGTTTGCCCTGGCCGGGATACGTGCGGAGGCCGCTCTGGGATTAGGTGAGCTGGTTCATCTTTTTGTTTGTTGCTTCTCAGTTCATATCCCTGCAGGAACTTAACCTGTGGATTTTTTTTCTCTTTATCAATGCACAGACCTCACTGAGGGTTCTTTATATTTTTTATTTGCACTGTTTGACTTATTACAGAAGTACAGAGGACGGGAGTAGAATGACAGCACCCGGGGTTTGAACACTCAGTAGCTGCCTGAGAGGAGAGGATGTCTGAGCAGCTCACAGCCCTGGTCGTATCTCCTGGAGACGAGCTGTAAGCAATGGATCACTAAAGGAGCAGCTAAGACAAAAACGGTGCAGAATTTTTAACAATAATGAATGGTGAAAATGTTTATTAATTAATTTTCAAACTTCCCACGTCAATTTTACTTCGTGGCAAAACACCTTTAAGGAGGAATTCTGCAAGTACCATTTATCTGGGACACTATCTTGGCACAATTTATATGGAACACACTCCTGACACTATCTGGAACACTTTTATTGTTCATCTAGGACATTCTTGTAACTGTTTATCTGAGGCACTCTCATGGCATCCTTTATCTGGGATACGCTCTTGACACCGTTTACCTAGGACACTTCCTTAGCACCATTTATCTAAGACACTGTAAGCACCATTTATCGGAGACACACTATTGGCACAGTTTATCCGGGACACCCTTGACATGGTTTATGTTGGACACGCTTGACACAGTTTATCTGAGACACTTAACACTATTTATCTGAAAGACTGTCTTTGCACCATTTATCTAGGACACTCTCTCAGCACTGTGTCTCCCATAAGCACTGTGCTTATGGGAGACACTTTGTTGGCACGATTGTTTAGAAGGGGCAGTCAGCTAGTAAATAAAAAATAAAACTTATTAACTGAAATTCAATGAGCCTAGTATGTATTCTGTAACTCACTGATTAGCTTTAACCTTTTAAGCACCTGGCGTGGAAAGGCCTTAATGACCAGCAAAAAATTTTGAGGGAATAGTTTGAGTTTATATGTAAATTACGGCTAAATTAAGAAAAAAAATTTTTTGCAACATGAACATAAAAAATGGCTGTTCTGCATTGTTTTTACCATTCATGTTTCACACTAAATACCCTGTCAGATTAATTCTATTGATTATTATGGTTGTGTAGATACCTAATATAGGTTTTTTTATGTAATGTAGGCACAATTTTTTTTTTTTATAAATATTTTTTTTCCTACACTTTAGGTTTTTCCAACTAAGTAATGTATTAGCATACTCCTCTATGATAATGCATTACAATCTGTGTCAGGATGACACAGCTGCATTCAGGCCAGCACATAGTGAGCCCTGACTACAGGCTTCCTATACAGACAGCCCTAGAGCTGCTCTAGGTCCCCAGGGCTGACTGCATAGATATTCCCCAGACTCCATCAGGTCACAAGAAGTACCAGTCATGGACAACGGCAATCAAAGGGTTAAGAGTCGGGGATCGGTCATTAAGGGGTTAAATATGTAGGCAAAGTTAAAAAAAAAAAAAAAAAAAAGAAGATTACCGGCAAATACATAGCTGTTCTGTTTTTATCTTTATGTTTATACAAGCTTTTTTAGTTACAAATCACCTTTCTCTCCTTTAGCAACCCTGGCCTGGATCGTGACATTATTCCCTGCTGTGTCTTATCAGTAGTACAGGAGCTTGTTTAATTGTGTTACTGACCAACTTTAACCCTATAGAGCACTGTACCTTTCTGTCCTGCTGTTTAAACCTTTCTATTACCAATGTCCCTCTACCAGGCTCAGCTAGGAAGAGCAGAGCTGATATGCCAACCACTGTAGACCCAACCACAGCCTGAACAGGAAGGGTCTGAAACTGGGTGCAGGGGCGCCATCAGAAATTTCAGGGCCCCATACAGCTGAAGCATCTGGGGCCCCCCGTCAACCGCGCCCTCTGCCAACCCTGCCCCCTCACAAGTCACCCAACCCTAGAAAAAAAGGGGCCCAATACAGCTGGGACCCAGCAGTGGGCATCAGAGAGACACCAAACACCAGGGGGCCGAGGGGGAGGCTTCACAGGGGCCCCATTGAAGTCCCCCTGTGTGGAGTCTCTCTGAAGCCCACCCCTGATCCCCAGCTGTGAGGGATCCCACTGACCCCTGGTCCCCAACTGTGTGGGGCTCCTCTGAAACCCCCCCTGGATCCTAGCTGTGAGGGATCCCACTGACCCCTGATCCCCAGCTGTGAGGGGCTCCACTGAAACCCCCCCTGGATCCTAGCTGTGAGGGATCCCACTGACCCCTGATCCCCAGCTGTGAGGGGCTCCACTGAAACCCCCCCTGGATCCCAGCTGTGAGGATCCCACTGACCCCTGATCACCAGCTGTGAGGGATCCCACTGACCCCTGATCCCCAGCTGTGAGGGATCCCACTGACCCCTGATCCCCAGCTGTGAGGGATCCCACTGACCCCTGATCCCCAGCTGTGAGGGATCCCACTGACCCCTGGTTCCCAATTGTGAGGGATCCCACTGACCCCTGATCACCAGCTGTGAGGGATCCCAGTGACCTCTGGTCCCCAGCTGTGAGGGATCCCTTTGACCTCTGGTCCCCAGCTGTGAGGGATCCCACTGACCTCTGGTCCCCAGCTGTGAGGGATCCCAGTGACCTCTGGTTCCCAATTGTGGGGGAAATCCCACTGACCCCTGATCACCAGCTGTGAGGATCCAAGTGACCTCTGTCCCCAGCTGTGAGGGATCCCAGTGACCTCTGGTCCCCCAGCTGTGAGGGATCCCAGTGACCTCTGTCCCCAGCTGTGAGGGATCCCACTGACCCCTGATCCCCAGCTGTGAGGATCCCACTGACCCCTGGTTCCCAGATGTGAGGGATCCCACTGACCCCTGATTCACCAGCTGTGAGGGATCCCAGTGACCTCTGGTCCCCAGCTGTGAGGGATCCCAGTGACCTCTGGTCCCCAGCTGTGAGGGATCCCACTGACCCCTGGTACCCAGCTGTGAGGGATCCCACTGACCCCTGGTTCCCAATTGTGAGGGATCCCACTGACCCCTGATCACCAGCTGTGAGGGATCCAAGTGACCCCTGGTCCCCAGCTGTGAGGGATCCCAGTGACCTCTGGTCCCCAGCTGTGAGGGATCCCAGTGACCTCTGGTCCCCAGCTGTGAGGGATCCCAGTGACCTCCGGTCCCCAGCTGTGAGGGATCCCAGTGACCTCTGGTCCCCAGCTGTGTGGGCCCTTCACAGCTGGGCTCTGGAGGGGGGGCTTCAGAGGGGCCCAACACAACTGGGAACTAGGGGGGGCTTCAGTGGGACCACTTAAAGCTGGGGACCAGGGGTGGGCTTCAGTGCGGCCCCTTACAGCTGGGACCCAGAGTGGGCTTCAGTGGGGTCTCACACAGCTGGGGCCCAGAGAGGGGACTTCAGTGGGGCCTCTCTGAAGCATCCTGGGCCCCAGCCAAGAGGGGCCCCTCTGAAGCCCCTATCTGGGTCCTAGCTGTGTGAGACCCCACTGAAGCCCCCTGTTTCCCAAGCTGTGAGGGGTTCCACACACACTTCAGAGGCTAGTTCACAGAGTGGGGGTGCGCTGTGCTGTACAGGAGCGTTCAGTCAATACATTAACATAACAGACTGACACTTACTTGTTCCGCTACCGCGCTGCGCAGCCTGTGCCTGGAACCGGCCCCGCCTCTCTCTCTCTCTCTGCCTGCAGACGGGATGCTTGACAATTTGAATTAGTGAAGCACCGCCCACAGGAAGAGAGAGAGAGGCGGTGCCGGTTCCAGGCACAGGCTGCGCAGCGCGGCAGCGGAACAAGTAAGTGTCAGTCTCTGTTATGTTAATGTATTGACTGAACGCTTCTGTACAGCACAGCGCGGCCCCTCCTCCTCCCACCCACCGAGCCGCACGGGCCCCGCTCCTCCCATCAGCTGAGCCGAACGGACCCTGCTCCTCCCATCAGCTGTGCCGCACGGGCCCCGGCGTGGCCGGCTCCGCGTGGGTCCATGTGCAGCCAGCACTGACTAGTTTGTGAAACAAGGAGGATCGCTTGCAGCGGGCCCCCATGTTTCACCGGGCCCCATACGGCAGTACCCCCTGTACTGCCTTTATATCGGCCCTGACTGGGTGTAAGGAGTAGGTTCTGTGAACTGGCCCGACGCCCTGACGAGAAAAGCCCCTTACCTCCCCCCCGCCGACTCTAGACGACGGTTGGTGCGGGTCGTTCGTCTGCAGCGACGTCTTTAGACATTGCGGCAGACACCAGAGTTTGCGGCGCCCGGCACACAATCCAAACAGACAAATCATTGCAGAGAAAGTCATTGTGCAAAACTACACCACTAAGTGAAGAGCTTTAAAAAAAAAAAAATCTTAAAGGAAAAACAAAAACATGAATTTGCTTTTTTAATAGAAGCCTCCAACACTACAGGGAAGGAAGTCTAATTTCCTCCTGAGGCATCTGTTAGAGAACAATCGGTGTATGAAGATCATTTAAAATTGCAAAGTGGCACAGGCTAACTTTAAAAATATCTTTATAGAGAATAAGCAACGACTTAGATGAGGAGAATTAGTGCAATTCACAACATGAAGGAGGCTTTGGACAATTTAGAGACCACATGATACCACCTTAACTGGCAACTGAGGTCACATGATTACATTAGTACATGAGTACATTAGTGGTGGGTTAATTAAACCTGAAAAAAACTCAATTTATCTAACACAAAATATCTGTATTAAAACAGTTGTAAATAAAATTGTCATAAAAAAATAGTATGATTTGTTTACGGAAACAACTATTCATCACATAGCGTGTTGTGATCAAACTGTGCATGAAGCAACTTATTCTCTCCCTCCCTCAGCAGGAAGTCCCAGAATTCCAGTATTATTAATACAAACAGAAGCTGGAGAAATACCCTCAGAGCCAGTTATCAACACAACAAACGTGAAGAATGACGGGCACACCAGTAGATAATTAGCATATGGTAGAAGCAAACCAGAGAAAAGGTGACACAGAAATCGGAGAACAACAATAATTAATGAAAATATAAAAAAAAAATCTTTATTAGAATAAAAAAAAAGAAAAGGAAAAATAAAAACAATTAAAAAGTAAACTACTGAAATATATCATGAGGTCTGTAGAATCAAACAGACCCACTTGCGACACAGTATCACAAAAAATACATACACACACAGACATACATATATATATATATATATATATATATATATAAATACATATAGTATATGAGACCAATATATATATATATATATATATATATATATATATATATATATATATAGCGCCACATGTTTGAAAACTGTCTGGGTTTAAGACTTTCCTTGTTGCCCATAGCAACCAATCAGAGCTCTCCTTTCATTTCATATAGTGCTCAGAGAAAAATTAAACAAGCACTCTGATTGGTTGCTATGGGCTCTGATTGGTTGCTATGGGCAACAAGGAAAGTCTTAGACCTAGACAGTTTTCATACATATCCCCCATAGTGTCAAAAAACTTTGTTCTAGCGAGAAATGCGTCAGAAGTCAGCGTTCCGCCTCTTTTCTCTATGTATGGCACGTCATACAGGCGAGTTTGGCGCACCAGTCCCGACACTGTGCAATGGCACAAAGATGGGGAGCATTCTTCGGGATGTTGCACCACATTCGTAACGTTAGACACATTTCTGAATGTGAGACGGCAAAACGAGGCGCGTAACCGCTCGAACAGCCAGGCCAATTTAAATGGGGTCTGTCTGAGTAGCTGTAATGGAACTAGATTTGCCATTAGGGCAAAAAAATGTCCCTTATTTCTCAACTTACACCAGTAAAATAATAAAAAGTAATTTATAACATTTATCAAACTATATAAAATGAAATTATATAAATTTAATTTAAAAAATTCTATAATATAAAATAAATATAAAATTATATATCCCAAAAATATAAAATCATCTCCTATAAAACGTATTTAAAAATTAATATAATCTAAAATTAATTTTAAATTAAATAATACAAATCAATGAATCCAATACAGCATCTACCATTAATCCCGTTCTCAATGAACTGTGTTAGCAGTCATTATTTATACACATGTACCGCGGCGCGCCAAACACATACACTTTAAGCGCCATTTATGACCATACATTCACCACTTCCAAGATTTATACATGTTGCCTTTAGCTTCAGTGTAGTCAACTTTGCTACTTCCTGTTGACAACTTGCAATGGATAGGTGCACGTGATGTAAAAGTCCTCAGCAAAATCTACATGTGTTTCTTCAATGTAGGGGGGGAAACCTGTGGTGAAAATCTGCATCAAAATGTGACTTCCTGAAAATGTAAAAATCCTGAGGATTTCCATTTGGAAAAATTCCACAGCAGGTGAATAGGTATTTAAAAAAAAATCTTTTCCACATGGCTGGTGTTGAATTCTTCATGGAATTTATATGTGCAGATTCACACAGGAAATCTACAGCACTTCCATTATGTATGCATTTACCCTTAGTATAAAATGTACTTAAATGTATCCCCTCTGCTGCATCTCAAGTTGTTCACTAACATGTGGCTCTGCAGGAAAGGCATTTAGCTTCCTCCCCAAACATATTTTACGAAGGACTGTTAAACCTGCCATGCATTTGAAGAATACCAGCCAGGAGAACAGTCACAGTCACAGTGTGCATTTGCATGGCCACTGGAGCACCTCTGAAAAATAAGCTTGAAGATTTCAGAAAATAGTTATATATTTAGAATTTAATCATATTTGCTGATTTTAATCACTTACTAAAGGGGGTTATTCTATATACTGTATTGTGAGTGGGGAAAACCCTATTAAAATCCTAATCACCCCTTATAGGGAATGTGTCATCAAAAAACGACTTTGTTGTTTTTTTGTTAAACACACTTTTTAAGATTATTTTTTTTAATTTTCCATATCACTTTCAATATTTGTAAAAAAAAAAAATTCTTAAGTCCTGCAGTTTTCACTTTGGCCACTAGCCCCAATAATTGTCTGACACTTCCTGTGCTGTAGTGAGAGATTATCAGTACAAGCAGGGTTACACTGAAAAGTGACACCATGTGTATTGATAACGCAGGATCCACCAGTCACAATAGGAGAGTCACAATTCACCCTCCCCTCTCCCTGCACACTGATTTCTTCCCAGGTCACAGAGCATGACTAGAAAACTCTCCAATAGAAGTCAATGGGACTAAGTCAGTCTTAAAAGGGTTGTCTCACTACATTGATTCGTCCTGTTTTCTTGGTTTCACTTTGAATTTAGGGGCGTGTTTACTGGCTTCTACTAGGCTGCAGTAGAAGCCAGGTCTGTAGCTATAGCGACCAGCACTGGCAGCCTATCAGGAGAGATCCAACAGGTCTGTAGCTATAGCACCTGAGAGCTGATTTCAGCCCATACAAGAGGGGATATCTCAGAATAGGTAGGGGCATTGTTAATGGACACATATTGCAAAGTGACTTGTTTTTGCAAGTTCTTTAACTTAAAAAGCAATCCTTATAGTGAGACAACCCCTTTAAGGCTCCTATGTGCATGAAGCTGCTGTAAAGCATCTCTCTAAATGCGGTTACAGCAGCTCAGGCAAGAATGCTGTCCTCACAATTATATATAGACAAATGAATTGAGAAATCTACAAATCAGAAAATAAAAACAGCAAGGAAGTAAAGAATATGGATCAGGGTCTTGTTCTCCCTTAAAATGTTACAGAAAGAATCATCTTCAACCAACATGTACCCATCCAACCGACATGTGCCCATGTCATCTAATTTATGTACCACAAACCTACACATACACATGTGAAGTTACATAACTTTTACGTGTTTTAACACATAAAAATGAGCAGGACTCCCCCTAAAAAACACTTATGAAGGCCACACTAGGCCAGATTGTTCAGGCCCATCTACGCGGCAGGGTCTTCAGTCGAATTTTCAGACTTTTCACATTTGAAAACCAACTGAAATCCGACTGTCAACCATCTGCATAGACTTCAATACAAAATCCATTCAGCAGTCCACACTGAACAGATTTTCTGCCGGACGTTTTTTTACACCAACCAGCACTGCGAAAGACTTAGAACATGTTCATTCTTCCACCCGGTTTTCGGGCAGAGCATGAACTGTTCAATGCAAAGCTGTATCTGCAAAATATATATTTATTTTGCATTTCAATCTGAAGCAATGCAACATTTTCTGGATTCTAAGGTGACAGGTAAGGCCATGTTTATTATTACACTCCAGTAGATGTGGACAAAATTGTTGGTATCATTTTGTTGAAAAAAGAGAAACCCATAATGGTTATTGAAACAACTTTAGGCTTTCACAAGTATTTATAGATTTACATTTACTGAATAAACCAACATCAAAATCAAACATTGCATTTGAACTGTGGTTCAACCGAAAAAAAAGCAAACTAATGAAACTGGCCTGGACAAAATTGATGGTATCCCTGGAAAAGATTGAAAATAATTGGGCAATAAGGACCTGTTGAGGGGAGGCCTGTAATTAGCATCATAGGTGTCTTTAATCTTATAATCAATGAGTCTGCCCATTAAAAGGGTAAAAAGTAGTCACTGTTGTTTAATAGCTTGATGTGTACCCCACTGATTATGGGTGAAAGAAAGCTAAGGAGAGAGTTATCTCAGAAGACTAGAAAGAAAGTTATAGACAAACATGTTAAAGGTACAGGCTATGAGAAGAAACCGTTTGATGCCCCTTGTAAGGCCTATGGGACTGTAGCCAACCGCCCAGTATGTCGCTGCAAGAGGAAATTTGATGACAAATTCAAGAGACAAATGATACAAATATTAAACAGTCCAGAAGAACTTCCAAAAGTATTAATGGGGAACTCCCAGGTTAAAGTACAGCATTGTCAGATCACACCATTCTTCGCTGTCTTTGCAAAAATGGACTTACTGGAAGATGACCGAGGAGGAAATCACTGTTGAAAGCAATTCATAAAAAAGTGAGACTGGGATTTGCCAAAATGCATATTGACAAGTCACAAAGCTTCGGGAGAATGTCCTTTGGACAGATAGTACAAAATTGGAGCTTTCTGGCAAGTCCCATCAGCTCCAAGTTTACAGACGAAAAATAAAGCATACAAAGAAAAGAACATTGTTCCTTTTGTGTAATACAGAGGAGGCTCGATCATGTCCCGGTAGCCGTCCAGTTTATTACAGCTGTAGTTGTGAACATTGATCGTTCACATGACAGGTGCAGCCAATCACAGGCCACAATACCACGTTACCGCTGAGGCCTGTGATTGGCTGCACCTGTCACATGAATGATGAACATTTACTGCTACATCCAAGATGAACACTGGGACTGAACAGGCGCATCCTGGAGGTAAGTGTGAGCCTGTTCTATTTTTAATTATGCCCAGTCAGACAAACAAGCTTTTTAAACTCCCAGAACACCCCTGTAATTTGTTCCTCCTATATTGTTGAGAAATTTCCCATGAAAAGTCACCTATTTGTATTGTATCTGTCAGTAAATGTTTAGAATGTGTAGGTTCCAGAATACTGAGAGAAAACTACTGCAAACAATGTAAGAAAATGCAAACTCCATGAAGACGTTCCCGGTGGTCAGATCCAAACCCAGGACCCTAGCACTGAATGACAAGGGTGCGAACTAATGAGACACTTAGCTGTTCAATCATACTCTCTACCAGGAGTGGCCACGCAAGGAAAACTGGCAACCGATATTTACAGATCAGGATCATCATCTCTTAGAAGAGAGAACATCCTCAACAAGCCTGTCTCTCTCGCTCTGGAGACAACCCATCGATTTGTATTTGCACTTAAAGGGTTATTCTTTCTGAAGGTTTAAGTGAGTAAGCAAAGGTGAATAAAGATGATTACCAAATACATTGCCGTTCTGATTTTGCTTTGCTTAGGAAATAGAGATTTTATTTACTGCTTGTTTACAAACATTTCTCTAGGTTACTGAATACCTCTCTATGCTCTAACAGACTGTGGCTGCCCTGTGTGACCATGGTTTCTCACTCCCTACTGAGTGTTATCTCCACATCGGCTGCTTATTTATCTACATGACTGACACTCTTTAACCCCTTAGAGCTCTGTAGCCTTGTGCACTACAGTTTACAAACCCCCTGCAATCATGTCACTGCAACAGGAATAGCTAGGAATGATATGCCAATCACTGCTATTGAACCACCCACAGTCTGACTAGCAAGTGTGAGCCTGAAGCTGGCTGTAGCTCTGTGAAACAGCAGGATGAGACAACCCCTTTAAGATCCCCAGAGGTAGTGCTGCAGGGAAATATAACCAGCTTTCCCCACTGGTTAGAGGTGATCGCTGCAGGTTCCAGCAGGGGAACACTCTGTAATCAGTTTATTGTTAGAGGGTCCTTCTCACATATAGGGACTGTTCATAGCAGACACACTGTTTTTTAATTGCATATACATCCTCAGAAGAGTCAAAAAAGCAGCGAAAGAGGCAGAAAGCAAAAGGCACAGTATAGGGGGTATGTACAGTCATTTACAGTAGCTGTAGGTTGGGCTCCTAAAAAAACTCCACCAGTGGGCCCAGAAACAGCTCAACTGGTGGGCCCCTAGAACCAACACCACCTGTGGGCTCTAGGCACCCCAGTCCGACACTGCTTACAGACCTGCACGTTACAATGGGCAGCTTTAAAGGGGTCATCTCACTACAAAGATTGCTTTTTATGTTAAAGATCTTACAAAAACATTTTGTAATATATGTCCATTAACAGTGTCCTACCTATTCCTAGATATCCCCTCTTGTATGGGCTGCATCAGCTCCTCAGGTTGCTATAGCTACAGACCTGTTTGATCTCCCCTGATAGGCTGCCAGCATTTGTTGTTATAGCTACAGACCTGGCTTCTACTACAGCCTAGTAGAAACCAGTAAACACGCTCCTAAATTCAAAGTGAAACCAAGAAAACAGGACTGAGATAAAATGAATCAATGTAGTGAGACAACCCCTTTAAGTCTTTGAACATTAGTACATCTCTAGGGGCCCCTGATGCACTATATTCAGAGAATAAACCTTGGAAAAACAACCTCGGGCCCCAGTTATCAAAACTGTCTATTTGAAGACTGTCCATGTTACCAAAGCAACTAGACACCAGCTTTTACTTTGACTGATTGTTATGGGCAATAAAGAGAGCCTTCCCATTGAGCGGTTTTGATAAATGTGGCCCATTGTGTTTAGGGCCCAGCCTAAAGCCTGTGAGCCTATAGGAAAAGAAAATCCTATAAGCACAAGCCACCCATAACTTCATATCCAATGTTTCTGCAATGTCCCTGTTATATTGTTATGGCCAGTTACATAATACATACCGCATACCTTTGCGCTATTCTAGTTCAAGCCATCTTACTACTTGATGAATAATGAACATAAAATACCTATGAGCTGACATTATAAACTGAAGTGTTCTCACATCAATGGGATACTTGCATCAGGCACATGTTTTGGCAGAAATCTCATCCTGAAATATCTGAAACAATGTTCATAGGCTAAGATACTTGTACAGCTCCCAAGACCCTCCGCTCAGTACAGATTAGGCTAATGTGCCTACATCTATTCCATTTAGGGCTTGTCCCCACGGCAGGGGATTTTGGATGGTTTTTCAGACTGTTTGCAGTTTTAGAAACGGTCTGAAAACCAATAAGCAGCGCTCCCCATAGACTTTAACCGAAAATCCCTGCAGCAGTCCCCACTAACCGGATTTTCTGCCGGACGGTTTTTGACACCGCTGGCGTAACGAAAAACTTAGAACATGTTCAATCTTCCACCCGGTTTTCAGGCAGAACATGAACACGTGGGTGTAAAGGGGGCAGTTTGAATCTGCAAACCCCGACCAAAACACCCCCCCCACACACACACATGAAAATCCAACCGGTATTTGTTCTTTGCCATGGGAACACACCCTTATAGCTCTACTGTCCTTGTTCTAAGACAGGGGTGTCAAACTACGGCCCTTCAGCTGTTAGGAAACTACAACTTCTAAGATATTTCATCTATAATGTTCTTATAACATGTACTATACAGTCTCATCTTAACTCCTTAACGACCGCTCGCCGCCTTTAGACGTCGGCTGGTGCAGGTCGTTCGTCTGAAGACGTCGGAGTTTGTGGCGCCCGGCGTTGCAGCAGCGCTGAGATCGAGGCTGTACTACATAGCCCTGATCCCAGCACAGCTCCTGCAAGCACTGGGGAGCGGGGGAACCTCAGCTCGCCGATATTTTAACCCTTTGATTGCCGCAGTTCGTCACCGCAGCACAATCAAAGGGATCCCCTGCTCTGTCGGGTGATCGGAACACCTGGTGACCCGACAGAGCTCTGGGAACGGCTGCACAGTCAGCCCTGGGGACCTAGATTAGCCCCAGAGCTATCTGTGTATCAAGCCAGTGACCAGGACAGACTGTGTGCTGTCCTGATCACTGTCTGTGTCAGAGTGACACAGATTATAATGTATTAGCATATATGAATATGCTAATACATTACTAAGTGTAAAAAAAAAAAAATTTAAAACAGTTCTCCCTTCAGGGGATTTAAAAAAAAGTTAAAAAAAATTAAAAAAATTAAAATAAATAAATTGTGCATATAGTACACACACAAAAAAACCTACACATATTAGGTATCCACACAACCGTAAATAACCTGTAAATTAATCTAACAAGTTTTTAAAAGTGTGAACTGTGAATGGTGTAAAAAAAATAAAAAATAAAAAATTGTAAGAAAGCTCAGTAGTTTAGTGACTCCTTATACAGGAAACAGCTTTGTGTAGAGACCAGGAGATCAGGTTTGGCTTTTTAATGGCAGACTTTGTAGCCACATCCCTTTAGATCCGCCTTACAGGGCTTTCAACATGAGGGAGGAAACAAGGTGTGCACCGACACGGATGTTGGAAGGGAAGAAGATTGACAAATCACAGCAATGGCTTCTGGGAATTGTAGTTTTATAGGTGGTAGGAAAACAGCTTTTAAACAAAAAGTATAGTCACATACAAAGGACACTACATAAAGCACAGGTGAAAGAACAAATTAACACAGAAAACATAATTGGGAGAAGCATGAAGACTCAATCATGAGATCTGATTTTTTTTTTTACTATTTCGCCAGACAACTCCATTAAGAGCCTGTATGTTCAGACTTGACCTATCCATTGCATAACATGTATGGTTGCTATTAAGAAGGTCTCAGTTACTTTTTCTCTCCAGTACTAGATATAGGGCATACTGGGGGCGGCGATCATAGCTTTCTGTCTAATAACACAACAGGTTTTGTTATAGAGATTTGCAATGAAGATACAGAAAAATTCAAACTAATCTAACTTAGTGGGTAAGTTTATAGTGTGAAATAACTAGTGGTGCACACATTGGGGATATCTGATGGGTCTGGGCCATATCTTGACACCTTTTTGATAGCATCATTACTTCATGGACCTGGTGCGGCCACACTTGATTCATAAAACAAAATGTGCCGAGCTGAAGCATTCATCAGCCCATGTATGAATTAAGCTGAAGTCAGGAACATAGGAGCAGCTGTAGTAGAACTTGAGTCGTAAGTAAATTATGCCATCAATGCTCTCCCTGTCCCAGGAAAATCTGTAGGTGTTTACTTGGTTATAGGTCACATCTAGTAAACGTAATATCTTTACAATCGGGCTGCGTTCACATCATGTTTTCTGTACCCACCGGACACCATGGTTGGGGCCATGACAGGGCCATAGAGATCTATAGAGCAAACGATGTCCAATTTGGACAAGACACTAAATATTCAAAACCGATTTGGTTTTAACCCACTACTCAAAATCTATCACTGACCATTAAAGGGTTAAAAATGTATCTTTACTAAATCTATTTTTAAAACAACAATACAAGAAGGCTTGCAAAGTGAAATTTAAAGTGCATAGTTTGTATGGGGTATATATGTTTACAGGTTCGAGAACAAAGAGTACTCCAACAAAGTGTGTGTGTATATATATATATATATATATATATATATATATATAAAAGCAAGCGTATAGGGGACCAAAAACACCTACTGCTCCCTATTTTTACCCTGCATATACTGTACATCATGGTTATCACTCCAAATTGGACCAATGAGGGCAAATGTACGATTTTCCTAAAGATCTTTATGGTCCCTTTATGGCCAAGGTGGGATATCTTTGTCACTGACCACAATGTAAAAATCAGGGTACACAAACTATCACAGCAAAAAAACAAAACAATATAAAACAATATTCTCAATATTCTCTCCCGCTCCTTCCAGATAAATAGACACAGTCCACTGAGTAAAAAAATATTTTTGTATATGTACTATCCTATTTTGACTGCACCACCTATTTAAGCTGGTTTGTTGATCGGTTAAGTTTATATATGTAATTATGCGCAAAGGGCATTTAAGTGCTATTGTAGTAACTTTTTAATAGAATCAAATAAACTTTATTGTTTTATATTGTTTAGTTTTGTTTTTTTGCTGAGATACCAAACCAGGATATCCAGAAGAATACATTTTTCACATTAACCAAACGGTTACCACAAGCGGGGACAGAAAATGTGATGTGAAGGAGACCTTACCTAAACAGTGAGTGACGAAACACAGCAAAGTTTTTTTATTTATGAGGCACATAGGTTTTTTATTCATGAGGCACATAACACGTACTTATCACAAATAGTTAGTTGTATTTGTACAATTCTTATATTCCTAGGTTAGAGGTTGAGGTAGTTTTTAGTGTGCTTATTTATTAGGTATGACCTCTTCATTGCAAGGCTAGGTGCAGTGTGTAGCTGCAGGTTTAAATGAGAGCGATCCGTGCGACGGCAAATGCTGGCAACGGACATGCACAGTAGCGCATTTAAACTATATTGAGAGCGGCCATTCCCTTACTCCTTGGGCATGCGCAGTAGCAATTGGAAGATGCCGAGCAGAGGATCCCGCTCGCCTGTGAAGTTCCTGATCGTTGCTGCATATCACCTAAACATCTTATTGGTTAGTTTGTCTGCTTATCAAACAATTGATGTAGGGGATTGGTATGCACGTTTTTTACTCAGCTGTAATTTATCTTAACATTAGGCAATGGGTCAGTGATTGGTGTTTGTATGTTTTAGAACCATCTCTTTTTTGTATATATGTAGGAGATATGTGCATATGTATTTAGCTTGATAAAGACTCAGGATGTGAGTCAAAACGTTGCTGTCATGCTGTTTTTTGTACTGGGATTGTGAATAAAGGACACCCATGCCGACGTCTCTTTGCATTGTTTTCTGGAGAGTTAAGGGTGGAAGTTGGACTGCTTCCAATAGGCGGTCTGGTGCATTCTTGGAGGGGTCCTTTTGAAAAGTTGGCAAGGACTACTGTGCTGTCCGTAACATTGTTTCTTATCGAAACACGGCAAACTGTCAATAGGTTTAGAACATTATATCAGCCTTTGCAATAAATTGCTTACTTGTAGCACAATTTCCTTCTGATTTACCTCAAGCGTTGTGTGCCGGGCATACTGCAATTGAAAATTTCCTTCTGATATGTTACAGTTATTTCTTTATTTCTAAATAAAATGATTATTTAATAATGTACCATTATTTATTATTAATAATAATTATTATTATCTTAATCATTTTCATACTAATTTCTATAAAAATGCACTATTATATTCCACAGCGCTGCACAGAGCTTGTCATCATTCACCTTGGTCCCTGTCTCCATTGGGGCTCACGGTCCAGATTATCCTATCTGTACGTTTTTGGATTGTGGAAGAAACCGGAGCACCCAGAGGAAACCACAGAAACATGGGGAGAACATACACAATCCTTGAAAATGTCTTTGGTCGAATTTGAATTATTAGCAAAAAAAAAAAAACCAGACACTGTTGGACAGCCAGTGGGAGAATAGAGATAGAAACGCTCTTTATTTAATGAAAAAAACGTGTTTCAGACCACATGGGTCCATCTTATTTTAATAAGCATACAGTAAAATAATATACAGCATACAAAGCTCTATTCTGTCTCCCCCTTCTCCATTGTAGATTGTAAGCTCTTGCGGGCAGGTTCCTCTCTCCTTCCATATCAGTGTGTTACTTAATGTTATTGTACTTGTCTTATATGATGTATCTGAACCCCTAGACTCATGCAGCGCCCTGGAATTAATGGTGCTCTAAAAATAAATAATAATGATAAAGAACAATATCCTCTGCAAAATACAATATAGAGACTATCCAGCAGGGGGTGCTCATGTGCATGCACAAGGCCTGATGACTGCTCTAGTCCACTGCAGAACAGATAATCTGTTTCAGCACAACTCCTAGTGAAGCATAACATTAATAATTGACTTCCATGCTGTAAGAGAAGTTCCTCTGGCGCTGACAGCTAACTTCAGGAAATTCCCTTTTTTTTTTTTTTGTACTTTTCCAAAATAATAAGAATCCTAAAGCCAAAAAATATTCAGAACGGAGTGAAGTGTGCAAGTTGCTGATGTTATGTGAAAACAAGAACATCGGAGAAGGCAGTCATGGAAGTTATTTACTAGTGCATCTCAAAAAATAAGAATATCACTGAAAAGATAATGGATATCAATAAGTAAAATAAAGAAACCCATATATTGTATATAGACTCATTATAGTATGAATTACAAGGTTTAATAGAATACATTTGTGAGACCTATAACAAATAAAAAGATGCTGGAGAACCCCTTTTATTTTCAATGATATTCTAATTTTTTGAGATGCACTATTAGCTTCTAATGTGTGAATTTACAGAAAACAACCGGATGTAGCAGAGCTGAACGAGTGAGTTTCTGTAACTATAGCATCTATGAACCATGATAAAGTAACTCAGCAGGTTTTATGTGCAGATCATATGTTTAGATAAGAGTTCATTATATTGTCTCTTGACAAGCAGCGTATTCAGGTCATAGACGCTCCAAGGCCAGGACGTGGAGACTTCAATTGGTGCGGCCATTGACATTGATTGACATTGATTGTTAATTGCCACAAGGTTTTGCGGGTGTGCAACCAATTACAACAAATTAAAAAATGGCAGGTGCTCAGTGCTGCCACATTTCTGGGCCATATTATGACTTGTGACCAAGGGCTTGAAATAGCCATGTATTCTCACCCGTAAACTGTAGCTCAGAGCAGCCATATGCAGACAAAACCATGCATATCGCGACCAGCACACACGTGTGGCCATTGGTGACTACATGCAGGTGTGGTTCCATCAACTGTCGCCTATGTCAGCCTGGACTCAAGTGCAGAAAATCTATGAAGATAAGTACACCCCTTAATACATTTGTCACGCATTTGGCTGTTTCGCATGTAGATTTTGCTTCAGATTCCCCCTTAGGGGCCGTTCACACGGCACAGTGCAAATACCGGTCGGATTATCCGACTGGTATTTGCTCTGTTTTGAGGCCGTGCACACGGCTGCAGTGGGACGGCTTTTCTCCGCTGTTTGCAGAGAAAAGCCCTCCCCCTCCGCATTGAGATGTTCATATTCCGCCCAAAAACCGGGCGCAAGAGCGCACAAGTTCCATGTTTTTTGGACCGCCAGTGGTCTAAAAAACCGACTGGCAGAAAATCCGTGAAGTGCGGACGGGTTTTCCATTAAGATCCGTTTAAAAGTTTGTCAGTCGATTTACAGACGGCTTTCAAAACCGAAAACCAGCTGGAAAACGGTCTGAAAACCCGGACTGTGGGGACAAGGCCTTAGTGTTTTAGACAGTTTCCAGAAACATCTGCGCCTCATCCGAAAAAGGGGTGTGCCCTCGATAAATGAGTGCGGTGGTGTGTAGAAAGGTGGTGTGATTGCACATGTGTACGTCAACAACGCGACAAACTTTGGGTGCATATTAGTGGCATAAAGTAAGAAAAACACATACAAAAATGGGACATTACTTACTCAAAAAACACTACAATTTTTTGGGCCATATCCACAGCTCAATGGCTGGACTAGACTGACCAAGTAGCAGGCATCTCTGGCCTATATGCGACTTGGGAAAAATTAACAGGTGCAGCTAATTGTTGAGCAGCAGCTCACACACCCCACTGCTAGGGGAGCAATTAGCAGTGGGGCGTGTGAGCTGCTGCTCAGCAATTAGCTGCACCTGTTAATTTTTCCCAGGTAGCATATAGGCCAGAGATGCCTGCTACTTGGTTCAGTCTAGTAAAGCCATTGAGCTGTGGATATGGCCCAAAAAATTGCAGTGTTTTTTTGGCATAAAGTAAGCCAAATTAAGATAGTGTAACGTTAGACGAGAAAGTTTTAACCTGCAATAGATTAATCAATACTATGATGAATGTGGCAAATTGTAAGACTGTCTAGGCTCATTGAGAACTAAGAATTAGGGTACGTTCACACTGTGTATTTAGGCGCGTAATTGCGCTGCCCAAAACACGCCCCGCAATGCAAGTAATTCATAGCAATCATTGAGAGCTATGAATACCCAACGTTTCCCCCGGCGCATAACACGCAGCTGGGAAAACAATCAACATGTCACTTCTTCCTGCCGTTTATGTGTTGTGAATAATGAAAGTCTATGAGAGTCGGCTGTCAGTGTTTTAGAAGTACATGCTGGCCGGTGTGTACTTCTAAAACACCCGGCGTATTACGACACAAACTGTACGCTCTGCAATACGCCGTATGAACATACCCCTAGATACTATTGATAAATCTCCCCAATTGTGTTACTGCATGCATTTTTTGTGATTGAAGGAAGTTAGGTTAATTTAACTTAATTTGGAACACTGGTGAAATGTGGGTTAATATTTTTTTTTAAGTAATGTGTTTTTTAATTGCTTGCATTTCTGCTGCAGATGAAAAACGCCCAACATGTGACTGCAGCATAAGAAGGAAGCATTGTGGCTCTCAGAGAAGCAGCCTTTCAAAGTCCACCTGTCTGATATATGTGTCATGACAACTCAGCAGACATAGAATAACCATGTTGAACAAGCCTTTATCATGCACGACGAGTACTAATAAGCCCCGGCCATAAGGGTTTTCATGTGGAGCATCTTCTCATGAGTCATAGCGGCGTCTGTGAGGCCTGCAGGTGCTACAAGAAATCTATTTGACATACCAGCTGGCTGTAAA